>DF357370.1:19493-32788 GCA_000787875.1 Solanum virginianum | reverse complement strand
ATATAAATATATAAAATTCAATTTCTGAATTTGTTAGTTACCATCAACACATTATGTTTATACGTGGTCACTAAGATTTGGACAATGGAAAAGGAAAAACATATATGCTTCAACTTTGTGTTTCAAAGCGGATATATCTGTTATAAAAAAAGTGATACATATACACTTTTATTGTCAAAAAATGTGTTTTCTTCCACGAATCAAGAACAGATGAAGTCTTTCTCTAACTTACAATACTAGCTTAATTTAACCTACTATTGATAAAATTTCAAGAATGGTCTCTGGAAAGCCCACACAGTGTAAATAATCCAAAGAATTTTAATTTGATAAAGCTAATGTTATTATTCATTTATTCTGAATTATTTTTATTTTCAAGAATAGTTTGACAAAAATTAAGAGGACAAAAGTAAAAAGTGATATTCACTTATGTCACAATTTATTTATTTTAATAGTGTGGTAGTTTATAAATCGAAGTAAAATTAATTTATTCATGGTGAATTTTCACAACACAACTAATCTCAATTTGTTCGATATTAAGATACATTTAATATTTATTAACAATTTTGTTAGTGCAATTAGATACAAACTTGGTTTGATTAGGCTAGAAAGCCAGCACTCATAAAAAGGTATAAAACAAATTATGAGAATTGTTGATGTTTCAAGAATAATTTTTAATGCAATTTTTTTTCCCAAAGAATTGAAAGGTTTATTAGAAAGTTCTTTAATTGTTCTTAAAATTAATCAAATGGATTACTATCACAAACTTCCATGAAAGAATACCCAAAAGAAGTTACTTTTGAGAAAATCTTTTTTCTTTTTTAACTTTTGGACATATAAGTTTTTAATAGAAATTTATCGAAAATTAGTTCGTCAAAAAATTTTCAACAATATATCATCAAAATTTCATATTTACAAGTGTTTGGACATTATTTAATGATAATAGTCAACTTATTGAGTGCTTTCATTTTTGTTCATTTTAAATTGGGTGAAAATTAAGTTACATGTCATAAATCATAAAATAAAAAATAGATGATAATTACTTAGCAAGAAGCTAACTTAGAATATTTTTGGAATCAAAATGGGGGGATAAAAATCTTGTTTAACAAGCAAAGAAAATTTTAATTTTTCTCCTTTTGATTTCTTTAATCCTTTAGTCAAATCAAATAAATCATTTTTTCCTCTTTTGAAATTATTGATAACATGATCCATATCCATATACTACATTAGAATTATTGATAACATAGCCATAACTAAATAAAAGGGAAAATTAAGCTATTAATTTATTCATCAATTACGAATATTTTTTTAGGTTAAATTTGAGGGGATAAGATTGTAAGGTCCAAAAGTCTTTATGTGATTCATAAATATACTCACATTAATGTTTGCAGTCCAAACTCAATTTTCAAGGTATTGTATCTCCTAATATGATAGACAGTGACGGAGTCAGAATTTCAATTAAAAAAAAATAAAATTTTAAAAACTAAACATACGAACTATTTGAAAGGAATTCAACATCTATTATACATGAATAAAATATAATTTTAATTATATATAAATAATACGATTTTTCACTAAAGAATATTCGAATGAATCCCCCAGATATAAGGTGACGTCACCCCTAATGATAGAAATAAACTTCAATAAGTACATCATGATATCACATTAATTAAAAAGATTCATTCCCTAATTATTTGTTTATCCAATATGAGGCCAGCATATTATTTTATCAACACTCCAAATGTTTAATTCTAACCTAAGTTCCATATTTTATGATTCGAATTTTTTTCCTTTTTAACCTATTTCAAAGTATGATTTTTTTATTTTTTATTAGTATGTCAAAAATATATACATGAGACTTGAAGTACAATTCATGTCCTGATTTTCTTCTTCAAGAATTTGGATTTATACATCCTCTTAAAACTTAGAATTAATGAAAAAAAAATTGATCTAAACTATTATTTTTTTCATAGGAATGTCAAATGATTGATATGAGGCGGATTTAGAGTTATACCAGATGGAGTAGGTTTAAAGTTATATGGGTGGGGTGGATTGAAGTAACTATTTTTAAAATTAATGTGATGTGGGGCCGGTTGAGAGTTTAAAGAATCAAATAGGAACTCGAATAAAACTAAATCTTTGCAATTGGTAAAAATCAAAAATATAAACTTTTTATATTAAACGTTGACTTTAATTTTAATTTCTTTTCTAAAATTTAAACTAGATATGTCCGGTAAATTATTAGTTGTTGAAATATTAATTAGAAACTTTTAATTAACGATTAAAAATAATTGTTGAAATGTTAATTAGAAATAGTTAATTAGTTGTCGAGATGTTAATTAGAGAAAAATTATGAATTTTTATTTCTCATATTAAATTTAATTAAAAAAATAAAAAAACTGAAAATTTTATGCAGTGCGAGGCGGGATGGGTTAAAAATAAAAAAACTTGTCATGCGGGAATGAGCCATGATGGTTTAAAAAATTTACAGGTTGAACTCACCTCGCCTTGCACTCGCTTCATTGCCGTTTCTATTTTTTTGTGAGTTCATATTTCAATCATTCATTATACTGTTTACCTACTTTAATGAATAGTTAAGATGTGAAAAACTCATAAACATATATAATAATTTAGATTTTTTTTTTACAATTACCTCAAAAACTTATTATATTCACTATTATTTCAAAAAAAAAAATTCACATGTTAAATGACAACCAAAAGCCATCAAAAGCTATGATCCTTTTGACTGTTAATTATGTTTGAAATCAAAATAGAATTTTCCATATTTTATTAGTAATAAAATAAACAATTTGTGGCTGAAATCAAAATAGAGAAGTACAAGTTTGACCTTTTGAAATTAGCTACTAACCACATATGATACTTGTGATTGTTCTTAATTAGGACACTTTGACTGTGAACTCGATTATTAATACATGTTAATTTGAATTCGATGTATAAATATATAAATTTTAAATATTGACTTTGTCGGTGACCACCAATAGATTATTTTTAAATTTGGCTACAAAGATTTTGACATGAAAAGAAGGGTAATTATATCCCTTAACTTTGCATTTTAGACTGAATATACTCTTTGTTTAAAAAAAATGGATATATACTTTCATTATCAAACAAATGATGTATATATGCCTTCGTTGTTTAAAAGATGATGCATATATACTCTTGTCGTCAAATAACTAGTGCATATATACGCTTGTTGCACTAACTCTTGTCGTCAAATAAATAGTGCATATATACTGTTGTTGTTTAACACATAGTGGATATTTATCTTTTTCATTAATAGATTAAAGTTTTAAAAAAAAAAAGATTCTAAAACTAGTTTTTTAATTTAAAAAATTTCATTGCTTTAAAAAGTCACCTCAACCTTTTTGTTTCACCTCTTTACCAAACTAAAAAAAAAATCTATTTTTTTCAATTTAATAAATCGAAGTCTCAATTCTGTTAATGAAAAAAGTAAAATACACATTATTTGTTAAATGATGGGGATGAATATTATCTTTTTAACGAGGTGTATATTTACTTAAAATGCAAAATATTTGAAGTATATATTTATTTATTTTTATTAAATAAATTAATTTTTGAAAAACGAAACGAATGAACTAGGTACCATTATTTTTTTCAATCACTTAGAAGAAACATAAGAGACCCTCCTACTTGGATTTTCTATTTTTAGATAGACAAATATTTGAGGTCATTGATGATCACATATAACTTTTACTTTATGATCAACAACTTTCATATATATATATATATAGATTCCTTCGGTGAATATTTTAATTTTATCGCTGATTAGAATAATAATATACATAATTTTTTTTCATAAATATGATTTTTCATAACAATAATTATTTATAATAATATTTCACTATAATAATTATATTTTATATAAAATCAAATCATATTATTTTTTTTAATAATATTTTGATATAATAATAAAAGAATAAAAACAAATTATATTCATGTGAAAGAGACTAAAAAGTAATATTCTAGGCTTCTAGCACCTGAGAGAAAATGAAAGGAGGAAACATGTGAAAGAGTTTTTCTGAGAAAAAAACAAAGTTGTCATTGAAAAATCAAATGAATTCTTATGACACAACAAGTTTTTTTAAAATAAAAATTATATATTATAAGTGAAAAGAATTTAATTTGTTATAATAAGTTTCTTCCATATTGAATTACCAATTAAAGCTTATCCAAATATTTATTTTTACTATTGTTATTAGAATTGTCAAAATAGATTTAGCCCATGAAATCGATTCAACTCCATCCATGGGTAGGATTAGGATGTCATTTTTCAAATCTATTTAGAGCTAAGGCTTATAAGCCTGGCTCAACTAAATCCTTAGTCCTTGAGGCTTGATTGAGGTAAGGTGGCGGTTGACTCATGAATCAAAAATATTATTTAATTTAAATTAAAAGAACTAAAGTTGTAAGGCGTAATTGTTCCAAAGTTTTACAAGTTTATTTTTTTAATTTTTATTTATTTATTTATAAAAAATTTATTATTGTTCTTTAGCGCAGGATATACATTATTTATTTATTTATTTATAAAAAAA
This sequence comes from Solanum virginianum, assembly GCA_000787875.1. NCBI lineage: Eukaryota > Viridiplantae > Streptophyta > Magnoliopsida > Solanales > Solanaceae > Solanum > Solanum virginianum. Next base: position 28,217 of record DF357370.1, on the reverse strand, counting down.
GAGAAGGACTGGTCCGCTCCAACCCGCTACCCTACTAAGGTTGGGTTGTGCTGGACATTTCAAGGCCGCTTCAAATTCTTCAAATTCCTTGACCCGTGAAATTTGGACTGAGCGAGATTGAGTCAGCCCAGTTTGACAACTCTAATTATTATATATAACTTAAAGTTCAATTGGAATAACTTATTATCCCTTCTATAAAATAAAAATAGCAAAATATTTACTTATATTTATCTTATACCTCAATGATATAATTGCATATATATTTTTTATATTGTCATTTTACATAATCTTAAATTCAATTAAACTAGCCTATTATCCCTTCTAGAAAATAGCCAGCTCATCCAATTGCTAAAAACAAGATAAGTCCTATTGGTCAACTCTCAATGCCAAATGTTAATTGTATTCTTATTCCTCAAGTCACCTAAATAATTAAACCAAAAAAATTCTTTTACAAAAAGTCCAAAAATTCAAACTTTTACTTAATTAACCCATTATAGAAATCTCTAGACACCTCACAATTTTCTTAATTTTTGTACTACCCCCACCACTACCCCACCCCTAGCAACTCTTTATATATAGGCCATTTCTTTTCCCTCTCTTTTCCATCACACCACTTTCTATAAAAAATTTCCCCCCCTCTTTTTCCAAAATCAAGAAGAAGCAAGTGGTCAAATTTTGCAAATTTGGCTAGCCAAACCAAGAAGAAGCGAAAAGAGGCTAAAGTTGCAACTTTTCCAATTTGCAAAAATGGGCACTTTAGTGGGACATGTAGCACCAGGATTTGGCTTCTTTTTGATTGGTATTTGGCACTTGATTAATCATATTAGATTACATGCTTTGTACCCAAAATCATACACTTCTTTGCCTTGGTTCCCAACTCCAAGAATTAGGTACTTAGAACTTTTCTTGATTATGGGGGCTTGTCTGGCTTCAATCTCAATGGAACTTTTTATTGGCCCAGAAAAACATCAACCTCTAGATATCGATGGAACTATCCCTTCTAACCATTTACATAACTTTGAACATTCAAACATCTCCTTAACTTTCTTTGTGTATGCACTTTTCACCATAATATTTGACAAAGTGACACCTCCACCCCATACAAAATATGGGATGACACAATTTCTTGGTGCTATTGCTTTTGGTCAACAATTATTGCTTTTCCATCTTCACTCTGCTGACCACATGGGGGTTGAAGGACAATACCATTGGCTTTTACAAATAGCCATTTTTGTGTCTTTAGCCACTACCCTTTTGGGAATTCAATTTCCTAAGAGTTTCTTGAATAGTTTTGTGAGGTCTTATAGCATTATGTTCCAAGGAATTTGGCTTATGGTTATGGGGTTTATGCTTTGGACACCAAAATTCATCCCAAAAGGTTGTTTTATCAATCTTGAAGAAGGTCACAAAGTGGTTAGATGTGAAAATCATGAAGCACTTGCAAGGGCTAAATCTTTAGTGAATATACAATTTAGTTGGTATATAGTTGGGATGACAATATTTTGTGTCACCCTTTACTTGGTTCTTATCAAGATTTTTCAAGAGAAAGTTGAGTATCAATCTTTGGATAGCAAATTTGAGGAACAAGAAGATGATTTGGAGGATGTTGAAGCTCAAAAGAGTAGCAAAAATGACGTCGAGTCAAATAAGTTTCTTGAAATGGGAAAAATATTCGTGTCTACATCAGATATTGAAAGGTGAAAAGGAGATAAGCGATAAAATACTATTGAAAATGAGAATTTCTCAATAGACTTTCGATAAAAGAGTTCGTTGGATTTTGACAAACAAATTATACTTTCATCGAATTTCTGATCGATTCTATTGATTTTTCTCATTTTTTAAGAAGAGGGAAACGTATTGTACAAAAATAAAGATTTGGTTAGATAAGGGTGTATGTTGATTTATTTATTTTATTAGTTTTGTTTTGATTAAGCCTACAATTAAATAATTGTTGGCTTTGTGGAATTAAAAAAGAACCAAAAAAAAAAAAAACAGAAAAGGAATTTGGTTCAAAATTTGTGTGGTTTGTTTTGGTGGTTTGTTAATAGGGGACCTAATAAAATAAATGTAAGAAATATTTTAGTATAGGTGGGGAATCTGTATAAATTGTAATTAAAGGTATCTTATTTAGTTTATTTATTATGAAAATCATCTGCCTATACTTTACATTTGAATTTTTAGTTGTACAATCTCGAAATAGAATCATAAATTATTATTATTATTATTATGGATCAAGAATAGAATAAATACTTATTTTTTTAATATAAAGAATAATATTAAATTTGAATTTTTAAATTATGAGATAAGAATGAATGGTTTATATCTATCATGCTAACAGAATAACGGCAAATAAATCATATCATGATTAATATATTGATTAAATTTCGACATACTTTTTATTCACTTTTTTAAATATTAAATATCGAGCAAGTATTTTTAAAATAAGTTATATTGTTTTCAATTTTCACAAGTCAAGTAATGGTGTTTTGACATTTAACCAATCCATCCCTAGGGATAACTTCCAACAATATCTTTCAACTTTAAATAATAATATTTTAAGAATTTATTTATCCTTTTAGAAATGATAATGAAAATATGATGAGGGATATAGGAAACTTGAGAGGAGATAAATAGTAATCTAATAAAAAAAATCTACCATGATTTAAAGGACTATTAAATGACTCTTTTAATATGACAAAATTTTAAACTATTTTTTTAAAGAAATAGTGATTATAGAAAAGTTTCTCAAAACAAAGTAGCTTGAAACTTGCTTATTACTCAAATGTTTGTTTCTTTACTATTTAAAATTGTTCAATTTTTTTTTTCATTTTATTCATACCTTTTATGTTGTTATAAATTCAAGATCAAAGATCAAAACAACAAATTAGATGTGGAAAGCAAAAAGTTGTAGTAGCAGTTGGAGAAAATGGAGGAGAAAGAGTTGAAGAGCGTATTTTTTAGTATTATATTTTTTCAATAGATGAAAGTTGCATGCCACCTATATAATCACGTGGAGGAAAATAACAATATGATTGTAAATGAAATAACGAAAATGACCTAATTAATAATAAAAATGTCCAAAAGCAGGCACGTTGATACGAACAATTTACTCTCTCTTCTATAATAATAGAAAAATTATCTCGTATTTATTTTGTTATTAACTTAACTATCACGAAATAGAAAGTGTACATGGCTTGAGAAAGAGTATAGCATATGAAATCTTACCCTTATCTCGTTTTAAATCACCCGAAAAAGCAAATCTAGTAATTTCATATCAGGATTAATGCATTTTTTAAACTCAGGTATGCTTTATATTAATATTTTTTTATTCTCACTCTACATATAATATTCATTTTAATTTAGATTAATATAAATTTACGATATGTGAAAGTTCATTAAATAGTGTATATATTATTGATCATAATCAATAATCTAATTCTATTGAATTTTTTCATAAAAAGCATATGACCAAATTTTATTTATCAACAATTAATGATAAGAACCTAGAATGGTGCATCCTTTAAGTTTCCACGTGTCTTTTAAATTTTTTATTTTTGATATTTTTTAAAGACCTTATTAAGAACTAATCTAAATTTACTTTGAAATTATGTTCTTTATATAACACAATTGCAATCTAGATTTGCAAGATTTTTTATTAATAAAAATAATATAATAAATATTCTTTCATTTTTATTTAGAGATATTTTGAATTTAAATTTTGAACATAAATTCAGTAAAAAGTAATCTTTGAAAAGGATTTTTAAACATAAATTCAATAAATAAAATCACAAAAATAAATATCAAATATTTCGTGAATATTTTAATAGATTATGTTATTTTTAGTTTTTACAAGTCAAGCAATTGGGTTTTGACATTTAACAATTCCATCCCTAGGGGTAACCAACAATATCTTTCAACATTATTTAAAGTAAGTACTAATAATTTTTTAAGAGTTTATTTATCCTTGCTCGAATTAGAAATGATAATAAAAAAATATGATGAGAGATATAGGAAACCCCATTGCTTGACTTGTAAAAATATTTAAATTTATTTTTAACTTTTGACTATACCAATACATTCTATAATTCCACGCATGAATTTGAATATAAATATATCATATTTAATCTTACACGAAATGAAATAACTCGTCATGTCTAAATTTTGAAGATAAATATTCAAAATTATTTTCGATTTTTAACTATAACAACATATTCTACAATCACACACATGAATCTAAATAGAAATATATCATATCTAATCTCACTTCTCACATTTTTAGATCACTCTCAAAGCATATTAAGTAATTTCAACCGCATTGGATTCCAAAATCAAATGCAGTATTACTAAAAATCAAACAGTCTATTCGATTTGTACTTTATGCATTGAATACAAAACTTTCAACCTATTTTGTTTATATCTTAAGTCATTTGATTGAAAGGATGATCAGCAGAATCTATTTTCACGTCAGTTTTATTATCAAGGATAAAAATTAGTAATTTCATTCGTGAAATATTCTCTCTTGGGAACAAAAGGAGGAAAGATTGCTTAAATACAAATCTTATTTCACCATAATTTTTAAAATTTTTTACCGTTTAAATTATTTTTCAAAAATCTCTTATCGGATACCTCATTCCCCTCTCGCCGATACATTCCTATCCTCTTCTCAGATACAGTCCTTTCCTTTCTAATAAGCCTCTCCCCTATCGAATACATAAATCCCCTCTCGAGTTCATTCATTTCCTATGTATTAGGATGTCCTATCCCCTCTATAATATATCCTTCCCTTGCTAATACATCCCCAGTCCCTTTTTGGATATATCCCTCTCCTCTCCAATACATATTTTTCCTCTTGAATACACAAATCTTGTCTCAGATAAGTCCTTTCCCTATGTATCTGGATGTCCTATCCCCCCTCGAATACATTCCTCCCCCATTCTATCCGAATGTCTGTTAATATATTTTTAAAAGTTCAGTGATGTATTTTAAAATTCATAAATCTTAGAAAGAGGAATTGCGTATAGCCACTCAAAAATACCTTAATTATGCTCCATAACTATAGTCTGGGTAATTACATTTCGTAACTATACCGATAACAACGTATGTAGAATTCGCGCAATATTTGTATACGTTCGTATAATTCACTATACAATTCATAATTTTGTGTAGCATTTACATATTTCGCTGTATAAATCATGCACAACATTTGCATGATTTGCTATACAATTCGCAGCGTTTGTATATTTTGCTATACAATTTGATTCGCGCATAACTTTTGTATCATTGCGCACAACATTTGTATAAATTACGCGAATTATACAAAACTCAATTGTAATTACAGCTAAATATTTATCACAAGCCATAATCAAGTCAAACTATATCTATGTTAGCTAATTAACTGGTATATGTTTGCTTGTACGTGTAATTTTTTCTATTTGGAATTATCCCAAATATAAATGAGGCCCAATAACTTTATTATTCCTATCAGAAAAGCCCAAATCCAAATCTCTTTTAAGGCCCAAAAATTCCAAATAATACAAAAACTTCAGTTTTTTTCTTTTTAACTTCAGCTTTCTCTCTCCACAAAAACACACACACAAGAGTTCTTCCATTTTCAGTGAACTTCTCTTCTTCAATCCCCACCCACCCCCCTTAAGCAACCCCACCCCTCACCGCTTTTCTGGGGTTTCTATTCTCCACCGATTGATACCATTTTATTGGTTTTTTTCATCATTTTTTTTCACTTTGATTTCAATAATTTGGAGAATTTTGAAGTTTTTGGAATTGGAGATTGTAATTTTTTTCTTCTTCTTACAGTTGGGTTCATGAATTTCACATCAAAGATATAAATGGAGAACTCTGCTGCTGCATCTGATGAGCCTCAGAAGAAGCGTCCTCATCTCAACTCTGTTTTTTCTTCACCCACCATGGCTCGTCATTTGAAAACTTCTTCTGATAATAAAGCTGTAAGATTAGTTTGTTTTACATGTTCTTTAATGCCCTCAATTTATTTTTGTAATTGAAGTGATTTTTTGTAGTTATGTGTTTTAGGGTTCCATAGTTGAAGGAAGACTGACCCCTTTTCATGTACTGTTCTATCTGTTTTAGCATAAGGGGATATAAATTTTTTGTTAAAATTTTATTTGTTGATTTTTCGGTTTAATTTTGATGTAAAGAGATTGATGATCTGACTGGTTTACAGTTTTTTGGCTGAATTAGAGTGTGGTTATTTATGACATGAGAAGGGAAGTTGTGTTTTTTGCTATAAAACCTAAAATTAGGGCTTTATGATGTGTTTTTTGCTATAAAACCTAAAATTAGGGCTTTATGAGCTGTAAAGGTGTGATCTTGAGGAGAAATTTTTCAAGGTGATTTTTTTTTTTTTTTTAAGTTTTATGGATGATCAGTGGGATACTATTTGCTGTAGAGGACAAGTAATGAAAGGCACATGCCAATGCCGTAGCGTAGCTTCAATGGAGTTCGAAGGAGTGATCTTTTCCCATCTCGGTTAGCGTAGGTGGGTAGAGTTGCCTAGTATAGGTGTCGGTGAGATGATGCGTGTATTAGTTGGAATAGCGCAAGCTATCACTACTAAAAGAGAGAAAGAGACAAAGAAAACGGTTCTTGTCTTTTTGTGTATTCATTGAAATATTGCAAGCTGGTCACTACTGTAAGGGAGAAAGAGACAAAGAAAAAACTTCTTGTTTTTTTCTTTCAAAATTGGGTTACGGTAAGGAGAAATTGGTAGGGGATTACAAGGTGGGGAATAGAACCCTCACTGACAAGGCAGGAGTTTGAGCTGCTAAGATTCCCCAAGATAGAAAGAAAAACCTGTCTCTAACATACCTTTTTTCTTCTTATAAAACAAATCCCTTTTGAGAGACGTAGTTGTGCTTTCCAAGAAGTGTATCCTTGTTGTTTGCGATGCCTTTAAATGTTTAGGCATTGTTTAATGACAATTGGTATGGTCGTACTGTTCATTTTCTCACTATTTATATAAATGTATTGCTAAATACTTTAGAAGCACAAAGTGAGCTTCTGTTTAAAAATTGTGAATGAACTAGATACAATTGAAGTGTTAGTGTAATACGTTAATGTGGTGTGGTGATTAAAGAGTAGTAGATAATAAAGGATTTTACATGCTGTTTAATTTTATGTACTTCTTTATAAGATGCGACTATTCTGAATCTCAAGGGGGTGCACTTGTAAACTATCTCGTGCGATCATTTACTAGGTGCTTAATATGGCAATGGGTGCAAATCGTCAAAAGAGAATATGCACCATCTACCTTTTCTTTTAATAAAAATGAAGTGCAATCATTTACTAGGTGCTTAATATGGCAATGGGTGCAAATCGTCAAAAGAGAATTTGCACCATCTACCTTTTCTTTTAATAAAAATGAAGTGAATGGATTCTTTGATGGCGTCAAGCAGATGCAAAATGATTGAGTTTGCGTTTACTACTGTCTTAAAGAAAGAGATAAAGATGGATGCTTTTGATGGAAGTTTATCTTCTTATGTTGCTTCTTCCCCCCACGGCATGTTCTTCCCTGCCCTTATTCTCTCGAATTTACTCTCCTCAAGTTTATTGTCCCAAAATGTGGATCAGAATTGAACACGAATTGATGGTCTAGGACTCGTGAGTTATGATTATTGATTGGTGCCGTAAAGTGTTGATGTCAAATACCAATACAGTGCTAATATATGATAATACTTTTCAGGGATGTCCTTGATATCGAATCGACATACAAATTACCATGAACCTTAATTAATTATGAAACTTGATCATTAGAAAAGCCTTTGTATGTGACTGGTACTTTAAATGTATGATTAGGTTTGATTTCCTAAGTCAGTTGGAGACGATTGCATTGTAAGAATTCAATTGTTTCTTGAATTGCTGAAATTCATTCAATGCTGGACATCATTTACTTCTAGTTTAACATAACAAATTTATTTTAGTCCTGGATCAATCCAAATTTTGTTTGAGTAGAGAGAGTTGGAGCAAGTAATCATAGTTAGAATCTATCTCTTTTTAGTATTTCAGAACAGAGCAAGTAATCATAGTTAGAAACTATCTCTTTTTAGTATTTCAGAACAGAACATCATTCTTAACCATCATACCAAAAGAAGAGGGAGCTTCAAACCAGAAGGACTTCATGCTAATAAGCTAAGTTGCTCGGACTCAGGTGTGAGTGTCCAATATGGGTGCAAATCTAGAGGTGAGATCCTTCATGATCTAAATTTTAAGAATTGGAGGTGCAAATCCAAGTATGGAAATAGGTTTGGGAATTCGGATAAATATAATTCAAATATCTAAAAATAGAGTTCTATGTCTAAATTATGAGGCATTATGTGAATACTTACAAATTATTCTAAGGAGAAAATATTGATGAAGAGGAGAATCCAAGAAGATAAAAAGAAAAAAACTAACATAGAAACTTCTATATACAAGGTATTCAATTTTTCTTGAATTTCAGCTTGGCTTTTGTTACTATTACAAAAATCACTATATTTGTCCTAATTCCTCCATTGATTTGGTCAAAGTACCCAAAATCAACGGACCAAATTCGATATGGATCCCACACGTCGTATCAATGCAGGTGCAACATTGAAAGTGAAAAGTCTGAGAAACTAAGGTGCTTTTTACTAGACTAAAATAAGTGTTGGTCAAGAAAATTGCTACCTCTTTGAATGCATTTTTGAAAGGAAAACAAATCTTAGAACCGAT
>DF357370.1:3050-15533 GCA_000787875.1 Solanum virginianum | reverse complement strand
CTTGTAATCAAAGCCATTTGGTGGATCGATCTGAGTTAAAAAGTCTTGAAGGTACTTACAACATTTGTTTCCACAAACACAGTAGATGAGATCTATCAAGTACAATCAGTGTTCTGTATTTGAGATTAACATCAATATTTAATTCTGGGCATATGACTGTCCTAGTTGGTTCGTGATGTTTAGCATTAACTGTTGTGTATGAGGGGATAGATGTGCACTCATGTGCATATCTTTTTCTCAGCTCGTACATTTACCTTATGTGAGATATTTAGTACATTCAGTATTGTGATTTAGAGTTCAACTTTGATATCAAACTGATTTGTGTTTAGTACATGGATGTCCAAATTGTAGATGTAGTGTCTATCTTCAGGCATTGCATATACGGTAACATGGATGTGCACTATCTGTATTGACTAACGTCTTTTGAGCAACTGCCACTGTCCCTTGAATATGTGTTGATTGGTAATGGTAAAAGGTGAGCTGGAGGAAAGAATGACAGAACTTGAAGATAGTAGAAGGAAGCTGGTTACTTTGAAAATGCAGAAAGATGTGGCATGTGGGGGGAAGGAAACAATTTCCAGTGCGGTTAATGGGAGTATGTCACCTGAGAAGCATACAGACCGAACAAAAGGTGTGCGGGAACTGAAGGAGTCTATAGAAGAGGCAAAGGTACTGTGACTGTTATTCACCCTGGTGTCTTGCCTGCGTTATGATGCCCATTTAGAAATGATGGTTTTGATTGCAGATACTGAAAGAGGACCGCCTCGCTGAGCTTCAAGATTCCCAGGAAGACAATCTACATTTGTTGAAGCAGTTGCAAGATCATCAGGTTTTTAAGAAGAATTTCCTGTATTCAGTAAAATGTAGAACTTCATTTGAAATTATATGGTCAAGTGCTTCCATATGCCGTGAGGCTAAATTTTGGTTTTCTATCCATATAGAATGAACTAAAAGACGACAGATATGTGTCTTCATCTCGGGCTTATACCTTGTGCAATGATCAACTTCATCATTGGAATTCTGAGGCAGAACGATACAAAGCTCTGGCTGACTCTCTTCAGGTTAAGCTACATTACTTTTGATGTATCATTGTGGTTTCGGTGGTATTCTAGCATGTCGTCTTTGCTTAAAATTGAATTCAGGCTGACAGGTCTTTCATCGGACGAAGAGAGAAAGAACTGGTTGCAAAAGCAGAGGCTGTGGATGCAGCAAAGAAAGCAGTTGATAACTCTGAGTCAAGGATTGATGAATTGGAGCATCGCATGCACAGATTCATAATTGAAAAGAATGAGATGGAAATCAAAATGGAAGAAGCTATTCAAGATTCGGGTCGGTGTATTTTCAAGTCAGAGTTTTAGTTGGTAAATTTTTTGTGTAATAATCTGCTTACAGAAGGTTAATTTTTGCAGGAAGGAAAGACATTAAAGAGGAGTTTCAGATAATGGGCTCTGCTTTATCAAAAGAAATAGGAATGATGGAAGCTCAGCTAAATCGTTGGAAGGAGACAGCTCAAGAAGCTGTTTCTTTACGTGTAGAAAGACGGTCACTGGAAGCTTCTTTAGAAAGAAAGGTTGAGTCTTGGTACCAGAATATAATTTATATCTGAATACTTCTTTGTTAGTAAATATGAATTCATTTTATTAACCCCACTTCTCTTTGGTTTTCCTTGTCCCCTCCTCGAGAGCCCAAAAAAGGGGAACTGAAATAATAGAGAACATCAAAGCAGGAACTGAAATAATAGAGAACATCAAGGCACATTTATTTCAAGTGATTCTGTTTCTAATTCTGAAATGTGTAACACTTACTGCTGTAGGCTATTGAGCACAAAGACTTGATCAGTAGTTGTGCTCACCAGACCGCTGAGATCCAAACACTAAAGGAACTTGTAAGTTTTTCAGCATAGACGTTTGCTTATTTATTACCAAGTTCTGTCCTTATCAGTAAAAGTTATGTGCCTGAGTCTTCTTGCAGGCTGAGAAGATGCAGAGGGACAAACAGGAACTTCAAATCTTCTTGGACATGGTTGGCCAGCAAATTTATGATAACAGGTAGTTTACTTTTATTGTACTTCTTAGGATTTAAATCGTATAAATACTAGTATTGCAGGTTTCTAATTTTTTTTTTGGTCGTGTATATAAGTTTCAAGTGCACTTGAAATTTTAACTCATTAGTCTATGTATATATACATGTGAATATGGGTGTGTTATATATGTTCTAGTGTTCTTTTGGCTGTCAAATTTTACCAGAAATATTGTGAATTATTGAGTGGGTATGAAACAATTTCATGGTTCATATGAGAACCAACCATGGGGATGTTGTAAAGATGGTTTCCATTTTGCCCACGTGTAGTATTGTAGGAGGGTAGAGGGGCAGGCCGGTTATCCCCCAAGTTTTTTTGAACCACGTGCTGTCTGGCTGTTGGGGATTTCTTGGTTGTCAAAAAAAGAAAAAAAAAAAAGAGAGAAAGAGCTTGTTTTCAATTAGTTGATTGTCTCCTGTATTCACAATAAGACTTTTCACCTCTTTGCTAGAGACATATCGGAAATTAGAGAGTCGGAGAGAAGAGCTCACTCACAAGCTGAAGTCTTGAGAGCTGCTCTGAATGAACATGATCTGGAATTGAGAGTGAAAGCTGCTAATGAAGCTGAGTCTGCTTGTCAGCAGAGGCTTTCCGCTGCTGAGGCAGAAATTGCAGAACTAAGGGCAGAACTGGATGCTTCTGACAGGTCCCTTTCTCTGATACTAGCTTCTAACATGATGATTTTCGTGTAATCTTTTTTGTGCCTTCCTGGAATGTCTAGAAATGTACTTACTTGAAATGAATCTTGTGCTTCCTTGCAGCACTAAGAACAATTGGTCATTCTATCAGTGCGTTCTATTCTTGATTAATTCTGTAGTGGTTGTTTGTATTACGATATGAGCTTGCATTAAGTTGAATCCCATCTTACAAATGCACTAGTAGAAGCACCCAATGTTTTGACCTAGTGGTCAATGAAGTGGGGTTGAGAACCATGAGGTCTCATGTACAGATCCCAGCAGACACAAGAAACTTAGGTGGTTTCTTCCTATTTGTTAAGCTTTGATGGACAGATTTACCAATATTTATGCTGGTGGGAGGTAGTTGGTACACCGTGGAATTAATCGAGATGAGCTGGGTCCGACACCGCATTTATGAAAAAAAATGCACTAGTTTAGAATATATAAAGACAGCTGTCAAATTTCTGACGTAACTGTTGAGGCAGAATGTCATTTAGAGATTCTTTAACAATGATATGGGCAAACTATTGGAAGTAGTCATGGGGATATCAGAGAGATCTGAGTTTTTTGTTTTGGTTAACAGAGATCTGAGTTCTCTGCAAAAATCTTTCTGATCAATATCTATATTAAGGAGCCTGCAATTCAATTAAACCATTTATGCCAAGTTGTTTCCAAAAAAAAAAAAAAAACCCACCAACCTCTGTGTGACATAGCGTCGAGTTCTTAACCGAGTCAGGTGGAGGAACTTTTCATTAGTTGTATGATGTATGGTAGGTAGTACACACCATTCTATATGGAAGGACAATCTTAGTGATACACTCTTCTTGAGAATGAAGAACAAGAGAGGTCTTCTGTTTGGTTCTTCGTAATGTCACATCAAAAGGGGATTTGGTCATGTAGATCTTCTATTATAGTGGAATTCATCGACTGTTCCATGTATATGCTGCTGACACACTTTAAAATTGTTTGAACTGAATGTCGACATGTATATATATGCTTTATCCAGTGTGCATCATTTATTTAAAATCTTATAATGATCTTCCATGTATTAGAGATGCTTGTTTTCATCCTGTAATTATGAAAGTTTTCCTGCAGGGATGTGTTAGAGCTAACAGAGGCGATAAAAATAAAAGAAGGGGAGGCTGAAACCTATATATCTGAGATTGAGGTACTCAAGTGGCTGCTTTTGTTACAATTTGTTGCGTCACACTTCGTTTCTGTTGCCATCCTTTTAATCCATTTACATTTTAGACTATTGGTCAAGCCTATGAAGACATGCAAACGCAGAATCAACATCTTCTCCAGCAATTGGCGGAGAGGGATGATTACAATATAAAGGTATCTATTATCATATTTCCTTTGATTGCAATGACTAACCTACACCAGGGGCTATTCATAGGAAGTGATGCAGTTGACTTGTAGTCATATTTACTTTGGGGATGTAAATGCAGTTAGTTTCTGAGAGCGTGAAGATAAAGCAGGAACAAAACTTACTTCTCTTGCGGAAGCAGGAATTAGCAGCACAACTTCAGCAGTCTACAACGTATCTCAAATCTCTGAAAATGAGGATAGCTCAAAGTGAAGACCAGGTAGCCTTCTGCCTCTTGTTGGCATATGTTTAGGTCTAATTTAGAATAGTTTGTTCTTTCTCAGCCATGATCATTATGTTGCAGATGAGAGTTCACATTACAGAAGCTTTAAGTCATACCCAAGAAGATAGACATCTTGCATTCCTCCTGGAAACTGCAAAGCGGGAATTGGGAGATGCTGATAAGGAACTGAAGTGGCTGAGATCTGCTGCTTCCTCCGCTGAGAAGGAATACGAACAGCTACAGAGAAAGCTGGATGAAATTCAGATGGAACTGGAAACCGAAAGGTGATATTCTTTCCATCCTTGGGTAGTTTCTTTAAATGCATATTTAGTTCGCTGTTTTACAAATTGGATGTCAATGACTTAGCCTTATGTGGATATGTATTCTTTAATCCAATGCCTGTTGTATAACAAGTAAGCTGCTGGTTTTTGTACGTTTTTAAATGCGTGACGTTCGTAGAATTGTCCTGATTTAGTCTAGTCAGCCCTATTGATTCAGCTGTGTGTTGGATTTAGCCGGTGCATGCATTTCTAATTGTAGAATGTTCCTGCTCATGAAAAAAATAAATTTTTTATGCATCTGCTACGAGTTTAGATTCCAGATTTTATGAAAATTTTGTCAATCTAGGAGTGAGAAAAAGAAGCTTGATGAAGAGCTAGTGGACTTGAATAATACTGTTGATGAACTGACTTCTGCAAGCGGGGAGGCTGCAGTACAAAAGCTGCAAGATGAAATCAATGATTCCAAGGGTATTCTCAAATGTGGTGTGTGTCTTGATCGGCCAAAAGAGGTATGTTCATGCATTCTTTTTTGCTTCTGAAGTGATAATCGTTTCTGGTTGAACATTGGAAGAATTCAGGAATATAAGATGCTTGTTTCCATAGTCATTTGGTGGACAAGTTGGACGGAAAGAAACGATAGACTTTTTTGAAGGCAAACATAGCAACGTAATAGCTTGAAACAAAATTGTATTTCTTTGCTAGCCTTAAGTCCAACATGACCTTCTTAAATGATGTAGATTCCATTTTAGATGTGATGGGGCCTTTTCACACTGGAAAACCTTTTACACACTGTGTTAGTAAAGTTTAACCATTTACAAAATATTATTATTTATCAAAAAGAAAGATAGGTGTCCCTTATTTGTTTAGGAATAAAGGCTGAAAGCAAGAGCAGAGAGTCCCTCTGGGAGGTTGGTTTGTTTTTTTCTTTTTTTTTTTGTTTTGTGAATATATGGTTTACAACATATGCCCCTTGTTCCATCTAGACTCTAAAGCAACCTTGTCTGTTTATGAAGTTTAAGGCCATATGGGTTTTGTAAATAAATTTTATAAGTGGCTTCTCTTGTAGGTATAGAGTTTGCTTAATTATTTACGAGCTACAAACGAACCTGACCCTGATTTTACTGTTAAAATATTGGCAGGTTGTGATCACAAAATGTTATCATCTGTTCTGCAATCCATGCATCCAGAGAAATCTAGAGATCCGTCATCGCAAGTGTCCTGCTTGTGGAACTGCTTTTGGGCAAAGCGATATTCGTTTTGTGAAAATCTGACCAAAACTTGGCCAGCTCACAGCTTGCTAAACATGTACATTAGCATGTTCTCTGAGGTGTCGTTCGATAAGACTTACCCTTGTGAAGAACAAAGTGCTATCTTTGTTTTTGCCTTTACCCTCCCTTTCTTTAGAATTGGGATGCACCCAATTTTTCTTCTCTTCACATCTCTTTACTCAATTTCCCTTTATAGTCTCTTTTTGCTTCCTTATATCTCTTCTCTTAGCCTCTCTTAGTTCTTCTTTCAATTGTATTTGTGGCAAACAGTGTAAATCTTTATCTTGTAGTGTTTTTTTTATGGAAGCATCTTTTATGACATTGTTAGAGCAACTAGTAGTTATTTGTTTTTCTTTTTTGGCAGGCTTCTCTATGTTCTCATTTGCACTCAAGTTTTAGCCAAATTTTGTACAAGCCAACAGGGTACTGTGTATAAAAGTAGCATAATTTAGTTTTTGCATTGGAAGAAATTCAAATACATAAAGACGATTTCAACTTGTTTGGGATCGAGATGTAGTCGTATATGTTTCACTTTATATGTACATTTGCTCACTTTTGATACCTGTTTTTTGGTGGTTGTCTTTTGTTAAGTTCATTGATTTGATGAAGTGTTTACGAGAACAGAAACATTTCATCTGAGGAAACAAAAGAAGTCTTAAGAAAGAGTTGAAAAGTTGTGTGTACTGTTGTGGGTATATTTTTATTCCATCAGGTTAAAGCTGAGTTACAATAAGAGCGACGATAGTGAATCTTGAACTTGTCCACTTGTATCTAATCATCGTTCTATGGACTAACACCTCCAAAAGCATTGAAAATATGAATTGAGCAATTCTCTCCATTTTTCTTGCGTGTTAGACTATAAATTTTTCGATGCTATGACTTTTGGTTAATTTTTTCGTGAAACTTTTAAAGAACTGTTTGTAATGACTTGAAGAAGAATTTTACTAGCCGCTTTAGCTTGGTTAGGGCTATTGGAATTCTTCCTCTTGTCACCATGAACGATTCAGTAAAAGGTTTCATGGAAAAATTTATTGGAAGCCATACCAGAAATAAGTCCATAGGCTAATGCACATAAAAATGGAGAAAATCCCCTCATTCTTATTGCATGGTCCCTAAATGGTAACAAACGCAATGCAAATATGGCTGAGGCTATTGAAATTCTTTCCCATATCACTATGAATGGTTCGTTCAAGATTTCGCAAAAAAATTGAGTATAAGCCATACCCCTAAAAAAATCCAAGGGCTAACACATACGGAAAATGGAGAAAATCACCTAAATCCTATTGAGTGGCCTCTAAATGCTAAAAAACACAATGCAAATCTGGTTAATGCCAATTGGGCCACTTGTTGGGTTCGTTATGAACTGGTCGGTGTAATATTTTGGGAAAGTTGGCCCGGATCTCGGGCAGCGCCACAATCGTGGGCTAACACCTATGAAAAAAATGCCAAAATTACCTATTTCCTATTGCTTGGCTCATAAAGTCCAATTAAGCATTCTGTGGTGTCGCTGGGCCATCTGGGCCTCTTGCCAGGCTTGTTAAGGACAGGTCAGTGTATTTTTTAGGAAAGTTGTTCCGGATCCCCGGGCAGTGCTCCAAACCGGGGGCTAAAACCCATGAAAAACTAGCAAAATTGTCTGTTTCCTGTTGTTTGGTCCATAAAATCCTACCAGCCCCTCGCCAACTCCGCTGGGCCAGCTGGGCCACTTGCCGGACTCGTCCCCGACCCACTTATATAATTTTTCGAGAATCTTTTCCCGGAACCCCAATCAGCGCCAGAATCCGTGGGCTAACACCTATGAAAAATTGCCAAAATCGCTTGTTTTGCCTTCCTTGGGCCATAAAATCCTCCCAAGCCCCCGCCAATGCCGTCGAGCCACTTGGGCTGCTTGCCGGGCTAGTCCCCGACCCACCCGTATGATTTTTTGAGAATCTTTGCCCGGAACCCCAGGCAGCGCCAGAATCCCTGAGTTAACACCCACGAAAAATGGCCAAAATCGCCTGTTTCGACTTCCTTGGGCCATAAAATCCTCACAGGCCCCTGCCAATGCCGCCGGGCCACCTGGGCCGCTTGCCGGGCTCGTCCTCGACCCACCCGTATGATTTTTTGAGAATCTTTGATTGGAACCCCAGACACCGCCAGAATTCGTGGGCTAACACCCACGGAAAATGACCGAAATCGCCTGTTTCTCCTTTCTTGGGCCATAAAATCCTACACGGGCTCCGTCAACACCGTCGGACCACCTGGGCCGCTTGCCGGGCACGTGGCCAATCCACCCACAAATGGTCGAAATCGCCTGTTTCTCCTTTCTTGGGCCATAAAATCATACACGGGCCCCGCCAACGCCGCTGGACCACTTGGGCCGCTTGCCGGGTTCATGGCCAACCCACCCGTATGATTTTTCGAGATTTTTTGCCCAAAACCCAGGATGGCGCCAAAATACGTGGGCTAACATCCACGGAAAATGACTGAAATTACCTGTTTCTCCTTCCTACACGGGCCCCGCCAATAACGCCGGACCACCTGTGCTGCTTGCCGGGTTTGTGGCTAACCCATCCGTATGATTTTTCAGGATACTTCGCCCAGATACCAGGATGGCGCCGGAATCACTGGGCTAACACCCATGGAAAATGGCCGAAATCGCCTGTTTCTCCTTCCTTGGGCCATAAAATCCTACACGGGCCCCGCCAACGCCTCCGGACCACCTAGCCCGCTTGCCGGGCTCGTGGCCAACCCACCTGTACAAATTTTTGGGATTCTTCACTCGAAATCCAGGATGGCGCTAGGGGCGGACCACCTGGGCTGCTTGTCGGGCTCTTGGCCAACCCACCTATATGATTTTTTAGGATTCTTCATGCAGAATCCAGGATGGCGCTAGAATTCGTGGGCTAACACTCACGAAAAATGGTCGAAATTGCCTGTTTCTCCTTCCTTTGGCCATAAAATCTTACCCGGGCCTCGGAAACGCTTCCGGACTTTCTGGGCCGCTTTCCGGGCTCATGGACGACCAACCTGTATGATTTTTTGGGATTCTTCGCTCGGAACCCCGGATGGCGCCAGAATCCGTGGGCTAACACCCATGGAAAATGGCCGAAATCGCCTGTTTCTCCTTCCTTGGGTCATAAAATCCTACATGGGCCCCGCCAACGCCGCCGGACCACCTGGGCCACTTGCCAGGCTCGTGGCCGACCCACCCGTATGATTTTTCAGGATTCTTCACCTGGAACCCAGGATAGCGCCAGAATCCGTGGGCTAACACCCACGAAAAATGGCCGAAATCGTCTGTTTCTCCTTCCTTGGGCCATAAAATCCTACACGGGCCCCGCCAATGCCGTCGGACCACCTGGGCCGCTTGCCGGGCTCGTGCCCGACCCAGCCGTATGATTTTTTGGGATTCTTCGCCCGAAACCCAAGATGGCGCCAGAATCCGTGGGCTAACACCCACGAAAAATGGTCGAAATCGCCTGTTTCTTCTTCCTTGGGCCATAAAATCCAACACGGGCGCCGCCAATGCCACCGAACCACCTAGGCCTCTTGCTGGGCTCGTGGCTGGTGGGCTAACACACACGGAAAATGGCCGAAATCGCCTGTTTCTCCTTCCTTAGGCCATGAAATCCTACACGAGCCCCGCCAATGCCGCCGGACCACCTGGGACGCTTGTCGAGCTCATGGCCGACCAACCTGTATGATTTTTTGGGATTCTTCGCCCAGAACCCAGGATGGCGCCAGAATCCGTGGGCTAACACCTACGGAAAATGACCGAAATTGTCTGTTTCTCCTTTCTTAGGGCATAAAATCCTACACGATCCCCGCCATCACCGCCGGACCACGTGGGATGCTTGTCGGGCACATGACGACGCACCCGTATGATTTTTCCAGATTCTTCGCCCGGAACCCTGGATGGCGCTAGAATCCATGGGCTAACACCCACGAAAAATGGCCAAAATTGCCTGTTTCTCTTTCACTGGGCCATAAAATCCTACACGGGCCCCGCCAATTCCGCTGGACCACCTGGGCCGCTTGTCGGGCTCGTGGATGAACAACCCGTATGATTTTTTGAGATTTTTCGTTCGGAACCTAGGATGGCGCCAGAATTCGTTGGCCAATACCCACGGAAAATGGCAGAAATCTCCTGTTTATCCTTCCTTGGGCCATAAAATCCTACACGGGCCCTGCATATGCCGCCGGCCCACCTGGGCTGCTTGCCGGGCTCATGGCTGACCCACCTGTATGATTTTTTGAGATTCTTCGCCCGGAACCCAGGTTGGCGCTAGAATCCGTGGGCTAACACCCACGAAAAATGGCCGAAATCGCCTATTTCTCCTTCATTGGGCCATAAAATCCTATACGGGCCCCACCAACATTGCTGAACCACCTGGGCCGCTTGCCAGGTTCGTGGCCAACCCACCCGTATGATTTTTTGGGATTTTTCGCCCAGAACCCAGGATGGCGCCAGAATCCGTTGGCTAACACCCACGGAAAATGGCCAAAATCGCCTGTTTCTCATTCCTTGGGCCATAAAATCCTACACGGGCCCCACCATCACCGCCGGACCACTTGGACCGCTTGTTGAGCTCGTGGCTGACCCACCCGTATGATTTTTTGAGATTCTTCGCTCGAAACCCAGGATGGCGCGTGAATCCATGGGCTAACACCCACGGAAAATGGTCGAAATTGCCTGTTTCTCCTTCCTTGGGCCATAAAATCATACACGGGCCTCGCCAATACCGCCATACCACCTGGGCTGCTTGTCGGGCTCGTGGCCGACCCACCCGTATGATTGTTTTGGATTCTTCGCTCGAAACCCAGGATGGCGCCATATCGATGGGCTAACACCTATGGAAAATGGCATAAATCGCCTGTTTCTCCTTCCTTGGGCCATGAAATCCTACACGAGCCCCGCCAACACTGTCGGACCACCTGGGATGCTTGCCGGGTAGGCGATACAGCCGTATGATTTTTTGGGATTCTTCGCCCGAAACCCATGATGGCGCCAGACTCCGTGGGCTAACACCCACGAAAAATGGCCGAAATCGCCTATTTCTCCTTCCTTGGGCCATAAAATCCTACACAGTCCCTGCCAATGCTAGCGGACCACCTGTGCCGCGTTCGGGCTCGTGGCGGACCCACCCATATGATTTTTCGGGATTCTTCGCCTGGAACCCAGGATGGCGCCAGAATCCATGGGCTAACACCCACGGAAAATGGCTGAAATTGCCTTTTTCTCCTTCCTTGGGCCATAAAATCCTACACGGGCCTTGCCAATGCCGTCGGACTATCTGGGCCGGTTGTCGGGCTCGTGGTCGACCCACCTGTATGATTTTTTGGGATTCTTCTCCCGGAACCCAGGATGGTGCCAGAATTCGTGGGCTAATACCCACGAAAAATGGCCGAAATCGCGCATCCATATGATTTTTTGGGATACTTTTCTTGAAACCCCAATTGGCGCTAGAATCTGTGGGCTAACACCCATGGAAAATGGCCGAAATCGCGTATTTCTCCTTCCTTGGGCCATAAAATCCTACACGGGCCCTGCCAATGCCGTCGGACCACCTGGGCCGCTTGCCGGGATCGTCGCCGACCCACCATATGATTTTTAGGGATTCTTCCCCCGTTCTCCTTCCTTGGGCCATAAAATCCTACATGGGCCCTGCCAACGCCGTCGGGGCACCTGGGCCGCTTGCCGGGCTTGTGTCTGACCTACCTGTATGATTTTTTGGGATTCTTCGTCCGGAACTCAGGATGGCGCTAGAATCCGTGGTCTAATACCCACGGAAAATTGCCGAAATCGCCTGTTTCTCCTTCCTTGGTCTATAAAATCCTACACGGGCCCCGCCAACGCTGCCGGACTACCTGGGCCGTTTGCTGGGCTCGTTCCCGACCCACCCGTATGATTTTTTAGGATTCATCGCTTGGAACCCAGGATGGCGCCAGAATCCCTGGGCTAACACCTACGGAAAATGGTCGAAATCACCTGTTTCTCTTTTCTTGGGCCATAAAATCCTACACGGGCCCCACCAACACTGTCGGACCACTTGGGCGGCTTTACGGGCACGTGCCCGACCCATCTGTTTGATTTTTTGGGATTTTTCGCCCGGTACCTAGGATGGCGCCAGAATCCGTGGGCTAACACCCATGGAAAATGGCCGAAATCACCCATTTCTCTTTTCTTGGGCCATAAAATCCTACACGGGCCCCATTAATGCTGCTGGACCACCTGGGCCGCTTGCCGGGCTCGTATCCGATCCACCCATATGATTTTTTGGGATTCTTCACCCGGAACCCAGGATGGCGCCAGAATCCGTGGGCTAACACCCATGGAAAATGGCCGAAATCACCCATTTCTCTTTTCTTGGGCCATAAAATCCTACACGGGCCCCGCCAACACCGCCAAACCACTTGGGCCGCTTACCAAGCTCGTCCCTGACCCACCCGTATAATTTTTTAGGATTCTTTGCCCAGAACCCAGGATGGCGCCAGAATTCGTGGGCTAACACCCACAAAAAAATGGTCGAAATCACCTGTTTCTCCTTTCTTGGGCCATAAAATCCTACATGGGCCCTGCCAACGCCGTCGGACCACCTG
>DF357371.1:159242-180937 GCA_000787875.1 Solanum virginianum | reverse complement strand
ACTTCCTGCTTTACATATTCGGTACGTCCTTCGTACTGACTCCCTTTCTTCAGGGGCTGCGTTTCATGCTTGCAGGTTCAGACACACAGGGTAGTAGACCTCCAGATTAGGACCTTAGTGTGCAGTCTAAAGTGCTCCCTTGTGGACATGTTGTGAGTATGGGTCCTTTTAGATAGTCTGGGTATGATGTATATATGCCGTGTATGTAGGACTTAGCCACCAGTTTGAATATTCTGTACATATGTTGTGTTTGTTGGGCGGTTTAACCGCAGTGGTGACCTTGTCGGCCCGCATATAATTATATAGCTATGTCTGTTGGTTCGCTAGAAATTCTTCTGTTTCAGGTGGCTAGTCAGTGAAACAGAGGAAACTCTGTCGAAATTTTCATAAATGAATAGTAACCTATATCGGAGTCTGGTTTGATTATGTGGTTCGGGCGCCCCAAACGGGTGCCAGTCACGGCCCATAGGTTGGGTCAGTTATACATCTTCTTATGATATTCTTTTCACTTATTATGGTAATTGTAAGGTTTATTTTATGTATATGTTTATGCAAGATTATTAAAATAAAATCATCTCTGTATATTCTTTTGAAAGAAGATTTTGAATGTTATTTGGACATTAACTCCAACTTATTTTTCTTGCAGTTATCTCACTAATTTAGGTTCTAGTGCTCGTTCTCAAACTTATGAATAGTGGGGTGCAGCGATTCTAATCAATAGATAGTGAGCTTTCATTCCTCAAGGGATAATATACTCTGAGTTCAGAGTTTGTATTAATTTTAATGGTTGTTTAAGGTAGCTTGGGGATTTGCCTTAGCTGCTCTTGAGTAGGTTCAGAGTTTGTATTAATTTTAATGGTTGTTTAAGGTAGCTTGGGGATTTGCCTTAGCTGCTCTTGAGTATTGATTTATAATAAATTTATAAACTAATAACTATTATCTAATAAGTATTAACTATTAACTAATAATAATAACTATAATAAGTAATTTGGTAGTAATAATCTTGTCAGTACTTTATGAGAAATAATTAATTAATAGCTATTAATAATAAGTAATGCAATAACTTATAAGTAATAATAATTTTTCTAACAGTTTAAGAGAATTAATAAATTATTGACTAATAAAAGAATTGATAGTTGATGATTGAGATTTGAAAATTTGAGAATTGAATTAAGAACTAGAGATGAGAAACTTGAAATTGAATCCTTAAAAGTTGCAAAAGTAGAGAAATTGAGAGAATATGGTAGAAATATAAAAAAGAGAGGAGGTATTCATAGACTAATGGGGAAATTTTTTTCTAAAAATTAAAATAAAAAATATAAATTTAAATTTTAGATTTTGTAGCCGTTGGCAAGCCCCACAATAGTAAAAAAATGTGACAAAGATCAGATGTTTGAATCACAACAAACTCATAATGCCCATGACTACTTCGGAAGGCCATCTTTAATTGATTCCGATGTTTGAAATTAGATTCTCTTGAAAATTGTGTTCCAATTGTTCGATCTGGTTTTTGGTCAACCTGACCCAATTTTCACCTTTTGTTTGAGCTATAAAAACCACCATCAAGATGCAAAAATAATTTAAAAGCAAAACAAAAGATAAGAATTACTAGTTTCTACAGAGCACTTGAGTTTCTTCAGGTATGTTAATTTTAAGATTTTTTAATCTTTTTTTCACCACCAGTTATGTTTGTAAAATAATCTATATGTGGCATGTGAGTTTCTATATGAAATAATTTTCTAGTCTTGTATAATTCTTCTTAGTTTATATCTTTTTTATCAGATATCTTCATTTTATTTACATGATAGATCTGAAAAAAAATTATTTTCTCTGATTCAAATTTTATAAGAAGATAAGAGATCTCAATTCTTTGTTTTTCTTTGTGCTTCTACAAGCGCATTTTGAATCTTATATATGTGTAGATTCTACTACTTTAGATCTATTTATTATAAAGATTTTTATTTTTTTAAACTATATGAAATTTATTGATGGACTTATGACATCTTTAATATGTTGAAATTTTCTATTTGAAACTCTGGAAAAATGACATAATAAAAGTGAATCTTGAATTTTAAGTAAGTTTCAGAGAAATTTCTTTTCAAGGCTTTTAGAAAATTCTTATTAAATTTATATCATTTTTATAATTAGGACATTTTAGTTTTACATATAAAAGATCTTTATTTTTATACCTAAGAAATCTTTTAAAAAGTCATTTTTATCTGCTCAAATTGTAAAAAAGGTTTCAAGATATCTCATTTCATGTAAATTCTACAATCTTCATTTGTAACAGTGATATAAATTTAGAGAGAAATGATTTTCTAGCCCTAAATTTATTTTTCAGTTTAATGATCTTTTTTACAAGAGAGCATTTAGTTTTATACATAAAAATATGAAAAGACCATCTTCAAAAAAAAAAAGAAGATAAAAAGACGAAATATCTCATTTCCTTCGAAGAGAATTTAGCAGGACTCTCATAAAGGTATGATCAACCGTTGACAACAAAACATGTTTATCCGGACTATCAATTTATATGACATAATTTGAACTTCGAGAGTCAAAATTTCAAATTCTAATAGTAATGAAGTGTATATGTATGTATGGTTTTATGAAACTTTTTGCTTTTTTGTTTGTTCTATTTCATGAAGCAATGGCCTCCAAAGACGAGCTTCACAAATCTGTGGCAGTCGAAAAATCCTCAAAAATTGCCAGAGTCAAAAAATTCACAAACCTTGCAGGCAAAAGTTCTGTTGTCTTGCCGCGTGTTGTACGGATTTATGTGACAGATCATGATGCCACAGACTCATCTAGTGACGAGGAGGATAATCCTCAAAGAGAGAAGTGCAAGCAATGTAAAAGGATATTTAAGGAAATAATCATCAAAAATAGAAAGACCAAGGTCGTTTCAAAGTGGATGTCGTGCAAAAAGAAGAAAGATAAGGCTATCCAAGAAAATGCAAAGAATTCCCATAGGTTTATTTACTGCACCTTTAAAATTATGAGCTCAAGAGTTATAATTTATGTAATTCAAGGACATAATCATAAATAATAAGGTTCTATTAGGTGGGAGAGACAAGCGTTAGCCCCATATGTTCTTCCCCTTTTTAGTAGAAGTATATAGCAATTGCATATAGCTTCTTAATCTTTTGAAGGTATTTTACTATTTATTATGTCATTTTGATTTATTTCTTGATATTTTATTGTCATTTTCTACTTATGGCAATTTTCTTTGACTAATAACTTTTATTTTGAGTCATGGGTCATTGAAGCAATCTATCTACTCCATATAGGAGTAAGGTTTGTGTACATTTTATTAGTCTCCTTGAGTTCCCTTATGGAATTACACTAAATATGTTGTTCTTGTTAAAATAAGTAGTTGGAGGAATATGACTAACTATGATTCATATAATTGATTCCAACTTGTTTGTATTAACGTAGAGTTTTTTATTGTATTCCTTGTTCAAATTTTCAAGAAACATTATCTTAAAAATGCTACTTTTGCTAGATAACAGAAAAAGGTTTAGACAATATATTTCTAATCTGACACAACTATTCAATATAGTTTAACATATATAGCAAATAAGTAATTCAAAGATTTTATTGAAATTGTTTGTTTGAGAATTTTCTGAAAAGCTAACAATTTACATGAAGCTAGTTCCTTGCTTGCTTAACATGTTGTGAGGAGAATGAAATTAAATTATATCAGAGTTATTTATCACGTTGTTTTATACTAAATATGGACTGTTACTTATTTTCTTCATTAAATAAATCAGTTGCATGTTTAGGTCAAATTTTCACAATTCTCACAAAATGTAAAATCTTATTTAATTTAAAATGGATTAAGGCTATACAATCTTTAAAATTAATAATAATTTATGCTTCTATAAATTTCAAACATGATTGTATGAATGGAGATGCCCTTATAATGTCTACGCTAGTTGTTGATGGTAGATCCCGATAAAGAATTGACAGGCTTCTATGCTGACAAGCTTTCGAAAAACGAGTCATACAAATAATATGGAAAGCAAGATCAAAGTGAAATAACTCCTTTGTCCAATTTGATGTGGTACTCTTTGACTTGGTACGGTATTTAAGAAATAAGGAAAGACTTGTAAAACTTGTGATATAAAACAATCGTTAGATATTTGAGCAGTTGAATCACATGATGTATATTTTTGGGGTTTATTAGAGCATGTAAAAATTAAAAAAACCATGAAGTCAGATAGACCAAAGGCAAAAAGAGAAAACAACAAAGAAAGTCACAAGTCGCTAACATCATTTATAAGAAGAAATTCTTTCTTTATTTCTATGTATAACAGTATTGTATATCTATATAATTGTATAACAAGACATATTTCCTGTGTTGGAGCATTGTAGAGTTTGTGTGTGAGTATATATTGAGGGGATTTTGTTTTAAGGGTTTCATAGGAATTTGCAATGAAATTAATTTCATCTCTTAAATTTTGCAAACATCCATTGATTTATTTCTATGCTTTCAGTAGCAATATCACATATGTGCATGCACTAGCTCATGTATACTTATGATCTTATAAATTATGATTAAAAACATATTTAAAATATTATTTTTTGCGAGTTTTCAGTCTAAATTATTAGGTATGTGTATTTTCTATCTGAATGATTATCAACTAATTATCAAATATGCCTCAAAATTAATGAGTTGGTTGTCATACGGACTAAATTTTATGGGCAAGTGAAGTTGTCACCCGCCTTTTGGTAATTGTATTTAAATATATGATCTAGTCAGCACTGAGGAGTGTTTAGGTAAATAGTTAGTGATAGTTAAGGAAGAAAATACAAAGATCTCATAGTTCAGTATAAAACTCGTGTATATATTTTTCATGTGTTTTTTTTAACCATAAACTCCCTGGTGATAGCATCACTCTATATAGTCTTACAATTGATTTCCGCATGATACTGAAAAAGTAGAATCTGATGCACAAAGTATCTTATATTCATGCAGGATCAGAAAAAGATCTTTATTTTTTTTTACCTCTCTCGAGAGCTCCTATTCCTTGATAATTTGAATCCACAACCTAGAAATTAAAGATGAAGAATACTTACCACTTGTCAAGTCAAGACAAGAACTTAGTACTACTGTAACAATCACACTCAAGGGCGGCTCTATGCAATAAAAAATGAGACAATTGTCTTAGACCTCTAAATTATTTTGAAAAATTTATTTTTATAGTAATGATAAATTATTATAAATATTTATAAGAATAAAATAAAAAGTATATCGATTGTTTAGTTTAATATTACAATATCTAAAAGTCTCTTCTTTACTTTCTTATTAAATTTCAAACTCTATATATCAATACAAAATTAGACAAACAAATTAAAATAATAAAGTATCATTGACAAAAAATATATATTTTTTCATATAAAAATAAAGATACAATTTTGCATCTCAAAAAAAAAAATTAAAAAAATACACATCAGAAGAACAGACTTTAAAAAAAAATCATATCAAAATATAATTGATTCTTTGAATCTTATTTATATCACATAAATCTAGACACAAAAATAACAAATATTAGGCCTATGTTGGCATAAACACCTATGTCTAGTATCAGTGATGAAGTCGGCATTTTTGTTAAAGGTATTCATACTTTTAGAACACGAGTGGGTAATTTTGATCTTAAGGGTGTTCAACAATTGATATATATCAAAATATTTATATTTAACCTATTTATTCAAAAAAAAATTCCAATAAAGAGTGTTCATCTGATCACCCTGGATAAATGTAGCTCCGCTTTGTCTAGTGTATATATATATATAGACACTCAAAAAGTGTCAAATAGAAATGTCAACTTGAACTAATAATAATTAAAAGATAAATTGAGAGAAAAGCTACTAATAATTAAAAGATAAATTGAGAGAAAAGCATCTTTCTTTTTTTTCAGTAATTGATGACGTGGACAGATGAAGAGTTTTTTCTTTTTTAAAATATAAATAAAGATGGTCCAAGTTTTAAAGGCTTGCTAGCTGAATTTTGTTTACAATGGTATAATTTAATATATTTAAATTTATTGAAAATGACATTTTTATATTTTATAGAACAAGATAATAAGAACATCTAGAATAGTCTAAAATGGAAAGTAGAATTATATACTTATGACTAATCTGTACGTATACTAAAAAAGATAAAACAAAATTCTATTTTGGATATTATAATTAGATAAGTCAATATCTTGGGAAATTTTCAAAAAATATGAGCTCATTTTTGTCACTAAGTTTGGATCAAGTGATATAAAGGATAAAAATCTCTTTATTATTGTTACTATCACCTTATTCCTACAAGAATTAGTTAATTAATTTTATAATAATTTTTATATTCAATTTATCATATGTAGATTAATTGATCAAACAATGGTAAAGATTAATAATGCCTTTATTAGTATTTCCGCTATTCCAAATTAATTGAATTTTTGATATTTTTTTAATGTTCAGAATAGTTGAATTATTCAAAGTTCAAGATGAATGTTTGAAACATTTTTCATATTTGCTCTTTCATTTATTGAAGTTTTATATTTTCTAGGAGATAAATGACACTGCATATTTATTATTTCACAAAGGGCAATATATAATGGAAGTATGGTTTGAATTTTGTTTTTGAATGTTTTTCTTAATATGTGTGCATTGTCTCACAAATTCAATTAAAATGGGACAGCGAAAGTACTATACTTCTTTCAATTGTCTAATTAATTATTATTAAGAAATATTACGCGGATAAACAAATATATACTAGTTAATTAGCTAACATAGCTATAGTTTGAACTAACTATGACTCGCGGTAAACATTTAGCTGTAATTACAGTCTGAGTTTCATATAATTCGCACGATTATACAAAAGTTGTGTCCGAATCAAATTGTATAGCGAAATATACAAAAATTGCGTATTATATAGCGAATTACACAAGCGTTGTGCACGAATTGTATAGCGAAATATACAAAACCTATGCAAAAATTGTAAACTGTACATCGAATTATACGAACGTATACAAATGATGCACAAATTATACAAACGCTGCTATAACTAATTACCAAATGTAATTACTACCCAAACTATAGCTATGGAGTATAGTTAAGATATTTTTGAATGACTATACATGAAAATTGCTCGTATTATTATCTTGGTTCAAAATTTATAATTATTAATTTATGAGTGTTTAACTATTTAGTCTCATAATGTTGTCTATGCAACACACTAACATCCTATTCTCTTTTTGTCTTCTTTTGTGTGCTTTACTTGGTTATCAATTCATTAAAACAACACAAGTCAAAATTCTCTAGCAATGTTGTTAAAGATAAAGACATAAAGTTATGTTTAGTTATACATTTTGTA
The DNA here is from genome assembly GCA_000787875.1 of Solanum virginianum. Lineage (NCBI taxonomy): Eukaryota > Viridiplantae > Streptophyta > Magnoliopsida > Solanales > Solanaceae > Solanum > Solanum virginianum. The sequence continues at coordinate 173,574 of DF357371.1, read as the reverse complement.
AAAATATATTCAAAGCAATATTCATGTTTGGATGTGTACTAAAACACAACTTTAAAAGTGAAAGGTGAGTTAAAATTTTCATTAAGTGATTTTATTAGGCGCATTTTACAGATAAATAAAAAATAAAAATAAATTTGAGGGCCCCTTTTTTCTGAATAAAAGTGTAACATGTTTCTTTTGGAAAAAAAATAATGGTATAAAATTTTTTGATAAGCTTCACATCCTAATTATTACTTGTTCTTTTTTATAAAATATTTCTTTTTTTGAAAAAAAAAATAAAAGATTCTTGTCAAAAGTCATTAATAATATTGAGCCACCCCTGATATTAATAAAAAATGATTTATGTTAGTAAACGCTAATTATTTTCGCATTTAATTAGCGTATATTATTACTATAATTTTCAGTATCATGAAATAGAAATCATTATTATTTTTTCTATAATCATTGGTCAAATGGTAATTATGTAGACCAGAATTCTTCATTTTCCGAATACATTAAGTCACTAACTTTGACTAATAAACTTTTACTGTTGTCAAAAAAATATAATAATAACATAAATTTCAACTTTTTTCCATTTGTGCAAAATTCAATCTTACATAGAAATATATTAATCCTTGTGAGAGCTAAAAAACTTTGAACATTGAAATTCATTATGTTATGCTTTTTCTTTTCCTATTATCATTAGTAATATAATAATAATTATATGTGTGAAAGTGGTAAGACACCATTAATGTATTATATTTTTTACCAATTTTTATTACTAATCATAATTAATTCAGTAGTTATGTACACCTTAGTCAAATGTTTTTTCCTCAATTTAAATTTTAGTTAGGATTTAGCCTTGACTGAAGACCACTATTTTTTCCAAAAATATACATTTTTTTATTATCTATTTTTGGTTCTACCTTCTCTATAAATTTCCATTGTTTTCAAAAGAAAAAAAAAATATTGAAGAAATAAGAAATATAAACTTCTCTTTACTATGGGGAATTGCTCTGGAAAATCTACAAGGCTTGCTCATGCTTCTTCTAACCTTTTTTTGGGTACAATTTTCTTGTCTATTTCAAATTTTTCTATACATATTTTTCATATAATTTGTATAAAATTTGAAAACATTGTGATTTGTAAATAAACATTGTGTGTGTCATTGTGCACTAGTCGTGGAACCAGAAATTTTAACGAGGGGTTTCGAAAAGATTGCAATAATGTCACACCTAGATTTTCGAACCTACAAATAAATTCTTGAGGCTACACTAGAAGCTTATGTTATATCAAGGGGATTCAACAGTTTATATATATGCGGAAAAAAGGTTATTTTTATAGGACTTTTTTGTATTGTTAGAAACTTGTAAGACAATCAAAAATGTAGAGAACTTCTAGTGATCGATAGAGAAACTATTTTTTACTTTCTTTGTCGATCTGCTTTGATATGCTTTTTCTTTAGCTAAGGCCTGAGGGTCTACTACCAACCAACTTTGGGATTGGACAAGGTATGTTTTGTTTAATATTGGACTAAGATGTGGTTAAATGGAGCGATATGACATATACTCGACTCTAACTTTCTTGGCAATTCTTGTTTCAGATTCTAATATTGGCTCTAGCAGTGTGAAAAAGGAAAAATCTCATTCTCATAAACTGTCATTTCATGATAGTTTTGGCAAAAATGAGTCATTTGTTCCTAGCAACCTCAAGTCCTTTACCTTCAATGAACTCAAGAATGCTACTAGGAACTTTCGAGCTGATAGTCTTCTTGGCGAGGGAGGTTTTGGATGCGTCTTTAAAGGATGGATCGATGAGAAGACATTTGCTCCTTGCAAACCAGGAATTGGGATGGTGGTTGCTGTCAAGAAACTTAAGCCTGAAAGCTTCCAAGGACACCGAGAATGGCTTGTATGTCATCAAGTACTTACTTAATACTGTAATGGGCGCGATCCAATTGTTAAGGTATTGTCCCCTTTGGCCCTAACTTCAGGGCATCATGGTTGAATTCTTGAGTCCGCGTTATGTGATCCCTGAACTTTGGCCAGAGTAGACAATATCTTGACGGTTTATAGCACTTGTACCTTCATGATTTAACTTTGTTTTTGACATACCAAACCTGCAGGCAGAGGTTAACTACTTAGGGATGCTTCACCATGAAAATCTAGTGAGGTTAATCGGATATTGCTCCGAGTTTGAAAACAGGCTTCTTGTTTATGAGGTTATGACAAAAGGAAGTTTGGAAAATCATTTATTTAAAAGTGAGTATTGTTCCTATCATTTCACATTAACCGTGCTGATCCATTGACGATTAATGTCTCTCAATTGTTTTGTGTAGAGGGAGTTCATGTTATGCCTTGGGCTACACGAATGTGCATTGCATTAGACGTTGCACGAGGCTTGTCCTTCTTACATGGTCTTGAAGCCAATGTGATTTACCGCGATCTCAAGGCTTCAAACATACTACTAGATTCAGTAAACTTTCCAAAGCTGAAATTGTAATGATTAGCATTAGACAAGTATAGCTTGTTTAAGTCGCGTAAATTTTTCATTGAATGTCTGCAGGATTTCAATGCAAAGCTATCGGATTTTGGCTTGGCAAGAGATGGTCCTAGCGGAGACAGAACTCATGTCTCGACCAGAGTTGTAGGTACTACAGGTTATGCTGCACCAGAATATGTTGCATCAGGTTCTTTTTTCATTAAGCTCATCTTATTCTTTTTGTTTTAACTTCTTGTTTCTATCGTTCCACGAGCATGTTTGGATTACCTTAAAAACTATATGCATTACCTTATGAGTGATCTGACAATGCAGATAGTTTTTAAAACAATCAGCGCGTAGAACTTAAAACTCTCTGATATTTTGCACGCGACTAGTGTGGTTCTAACTTCACATGTTCATAACAACAGGTCACTTGACACCAAAGAATGATGTTTATAGTTTTGGAGTTGTTCTGTTAGAGTTGCTATCCGGAAAACGAGCAACTGGTGATGAAAATGCAGGAGGGGCTGATAAGACATTGGTGGAATGGGCAAAACCATTCTTAAGTGACAGTAGGAGAATGTTGAGAATAATGGACACAAGGTTGGGAGGACAGTACTCAAAGAAAGGTGCACAAATTGCAGCTTCACTTGCCCTGAGGTGCCTCGACGTCGATCCAAGACTTAGGCCAACCATGGATGAGGTTGTACAAGCACTAGAACTTATACAAGGACCAAAAGAAGTCAACAAGTGTTCACAACAGCTGAAACAAATCAGATGACATGTTAGTCATCCTCAATGTACTCTCATATCTCAAGAGAAAGGTCCATCATGTAAATATTCATTGACAAGGGTGTATGGTTGCGGAGCCAGAATCAGGATTTTCACCAAGGGCGATTCAACACATATGTACATTACTATGTTTCTATCTTTAATATGCAAAATCTATACATTAATGTATCTAAAATATATATTAGTGTGAGCTCATCAATGTAAATATTCTTTATTCTTTATGAGCTCTTAATCACCTTCAATATATCCTTAATTATTTCTTGAATAGCCTTGTTAACCATCTTTCTTTATCATTTTCTAAATGTTATTCCTTGGATTAGTAACAAACTTTTTGACTCTTTATTATCATTATTGTTGATAGTGTGTTGGAAGATTTGGAGTCATTAATTTGACAATTGAATATTGTCATATCCTTATTCATATAAGATGATCATCTTCCACTATATATATATTATAAAATGTTTTCATTTGGGAGAAAGTTGAAAATATAAACTCTTCTTTAGGAAGTTTTTAAGAGACAAATACATTCACTTCTATTTTTATTGGTTAGGTTTTTCTTTTTTAATTATTTTGGAAGAATTTGTCAGTTTCTGACTCCTAGTTTTATACTAGAAGAGTTTGTTGAATCTTGAGGAATACACTCATATCGATTGAAATATCTTCAAGGACAGTAACAGAAGTACGCCTCAAGTTACATGAATCTTATAAGTGTTCGTTATGATGGAGTGTTTTTCGTAATATTTTCTAAACACTTCGTTATAGCTTCAACTAGTATAAATGCCAGTTGACACAAGTATCTTACATGGTATATGTTCCATGAGATAAACTTTTGGCTTTTATGGCAGTAGACATACATGTCTTATGTGGCGTGAGATAAAATTAGTTTGAGTGTAGTTCACACGAATTATTATGTGTAGAATGTGTATGTCTATATGTGTAATTTTATATGTGTCTATATGTTCAATTTTATATAAGTGTGTATTTGTGGACACTCAAAGTTGAAGGACATAAATGTCAGATGAGATCAAATTATAATTTTTCTTATACAACTTTCTTTAATATAATTTCATATCAAAAGTAAAATATGTCTAAATTATCTCAAACGATTTTCTTGCAATTTATACACAATGTGTGTGCTACTCAATATAGTCATTTTTACTCTGATTTGGTCATGCATTCATCTTAACGTCCGCATTTTTTCAATATTCATGTTATAGTAATGATGGAGTTTAACAACCCAACATTAATACCATATAATATTGATGCAAAGCCTCACAGTTATACTAATGTTTCTATTTTGAGATAAGTGTCAAAAACACATTTGAACTATTTCATTTTTTTAGTTTTGTACTTAAATTGTTGGGAGCGTAAATTTCATATCTAAACTATTAGTTATTATTTTAAAAAACACACATCAGTGGTGTGTGCAATATACTCTCTTTTTTCTTGAAAAAAGTCTTGCCACACGAATAAATAATTTCATCTTGACAGAAATTAAATAAACTTTTAATATTAGTTAAAAGTTAAAGATAAAAGTATTAATATTCTCCCAAAAAAAGTATTTTAAAAAAATAATTATTTTTTTAAGAAAATAAAATATTTTTTCCGCATACCCCCGCCACCCAACAATTCCTGACCTTTTATTCTTTTAATTTTCTTTTATAAAATATTTTTAAAAAATTTAAACTTCACCCCTACTCCACTCCTTCCTAAAAAAATTAATATTATTTTTATTTTTAAAATAAATAAAATTCTACTCTAACCCTCCGCTCCTAATTAATTTTTATCTTTTTTATATATTTTTTTATAGATATATACACATATTTTTAGAAAAATATTTTTTTTCTACTTGTGTACCGAATACAATAAAAATAAAAAATTTATTCAAAAAAAAATATTGCTGCAAGTAAAAAATAATTTTCTAAAAAATGAAAAAAATGAAAGCGTCGGGTTAAATCGATAGGGTAGAATTATTTTTTCTAAAAAAAATGAAAATAATATATAAATTATTACTTTGATAAGGGGGAGGGGGAGGAGAGGGGTTATGAAGGAAGAGTTTCTTTAAGAATTTTACAAATAATTTTTTAAAATAAATTAAAACACTGGTTGATTTGGAGGGAGAGAGGGGGGTTAATTTTATAATTTTTAAAAATAGTAATATTAATAAAAGTAGAATATTTTGTCTATACAGAGTGTAATATGACTTTTTTTTAAAATAAATAAAAGAGGGTATGGTAAGAGTGAGATTAGAAAAAAAAGACGTATGTAATTTAAATGTAAAATTCACTCTCTCAATAATTTAAGTATGAAACTCAATAAAAACGAATAGTTCAAATGCGTTTTTTAACATTTATCTCTCTTAGAAGGAACTGACTCAGTATAAACAAAATAATAATTTTTTTAAAAAAAAAGAAAAATCAATAATCCAATAGAGTGTATACAATTGCAATCACATTTGTCCAAAAAGTGATGCAAATCATACAAACTTAATTTTAATTGAAGCAAATTCTGATGAATTGCCTCGTGAAATAGCAATAAAGCTTTTTCAGACATTTGTCCGAAAGAGAATCCAGTACTTCTTGATGGTGAATATCTAAAATAGTTGTTTGATGTTCAAAAATTCTTGTTTAGACAGTTCATACCAAGTCTAACACCTACCCCTAATAAAACAATTGGTAAAACCTTAAAATATGGTCCCCAAAAGAAAAGAAAAAAAACAACAATAAGAAGAAAATGAAGAAAGAAACACAACAATTATTACAATTGGTAGCAACTTAGATTTTTCTATTGAAAAAAATAATAATTACAAATTCTATTACTCTTCATTTTTTTCCTTCCATGTCTTGTTCAGTTTTCCAAACAACTTTATCTAGGCCTGTTGAAAGATTCTTGTAGAACTGCATTAAACCAAAAAAGATACACAAGAAAGTGGTTAATAGAGAAATCTCATAAATTGGAAAGAGAAATAACTTAATTATGTTTCCTAACTACAGTTTGTCTAATTACATTTCATAGTTATAGTTCCGTTTGCTATGGGTACTTCCCTTTGTTGTATATTTCACTTGCCGATATGTGAACATGATGAGTATATACAAACTTTGTATATACAGTCATGAACCTTTCAATAGCTTATACAAATCAAATGTACTAATAAATTGTATACAAATAGTTGGGATAAACATATACAAATTCTGAATTTATACAGTTAGGAATCGAATTATATAAAATTCTAGCAAAACTGATCAAACTGTAGTTACGTTCAAGAGCTAAAGTATGTAGTAACTCATGATGTTTGTCATTTCGCGTAATTTTTCCTTATCAATTACTACACTTCAATCCTAAGTTAGTTGAGATTAGCTATGTGAATACATTATGTATCTTTTTCCACTCAACTTCATATCCATCGGATTCATCATATTTTGAGCTATTTTTACTGTCGACCAGCTACCATAAGCCGTCTCCTATATACTTTAAGAACTCATGTAGGCGTCGTGCAATGAAGAAACTAGGAGGATTTGAAAGTCGATAAGGTGGAATGTATGTTAGTTTGTCGATCATGCTACACCGGAGAAATATTGATGTATATTTGCTCTTTTTACTATCTAAACATCCATGAGTTCTCACATATTGTTTTACCCCTCAGTCCCCATGGTTTCTAGCAATCCTGAACCCAAACCCTAACCCTGAATCATGAACTCTGAACCTGTGAACCCGAACCCGAACCTTAACCCTACTCTGAATCCTGAACCCTGAACTTGAACCCTAAACCCTGAACCTGAACCCAAATTCAAACTTGAATACAACGACAGAAGCAGATTCCGGATTTGAACTTTATGGGTTTCCTATGATGATCTCAAGGCCAACACGTAAGCGTCTGTTGGAAAATAGATCATCATTTCTCAAGCATTTCAATCAACATGCATGCAACTCCTTAAGTCTTTTAATCAAATGTTTGTTTTACCAGTTCAAAACTCAATCTGTGTTCCACCTAGAGTAGCTTGTGATTATACGAGTTAAAACGTCTATAGTCGATACTGCTTACAGATTTCAGCAGTGTCATTTTGATAATATTTTGGCAAGTTTAGCTGAACAATGTACCTTGTGGAATTCCAAAGTGTCTCCCTTTGCCTTCCGTACCTCGACCATATGAAGAGAAGGGGCAACTTGAAACACCTAAATTGAATATCGAAACATCGTTCAGAATAAAACAACAAAACGTTTAATAAGATCAGTAAGAATGCACAGTTAAATACCTCAGTGGAAACTTTAAGGTTCCCTTTTCTTCCAGCTTTCAGATTTTGGAGCCTCATCTGACCAGAACATCAAACATAAGAACGGATTTAGTGTTTCATTTTCGTAATAATCACTACTACATACAGATCGTCAAACATATTAGAGGAATCGATGTTGCAATTGAATGAATAAATGAACGTCAGCACCACCTTGTAGTTCTTTTTGTGAACATCAAATCCGAGAGGCTTAGCAGCTTCTTCAATCTTACTGATTATCTCATTGGCTGGACATGTAGATGTGAACCTTGTTTCTCTCTTGAATGCCTGAGAACAAACAGAATCAACACACTTGATCGAACATACGAGACTAAAATAAAATGTTTCGTACAAAGTGGGAAAGCATTCAAAAATTTGGGACCTGTTCGTCAAAGAGATTGCCGAGGTTAAGTCCTTGTGACATAGAAATCAACTCGAATGCATTCATGGAAGTCGGCTTCTCTTCTCTTTTCTCCGTTACGTGATGTTCCTGTTGTAATAATGCCAAGAAAGGAGTAGAATGTGAGATAAATTTCGTACTGCGATCACTTATTTCTTCTAAAATCAATGATGAATTATCGTATTCCATATGTTCAGTATGCTCACCTCAGAGTCCCTGAAGACTGCTTCGACATCATCCAGGTTTGCATCTTCTATCTCGTCGAAAACAGGTGGTCTATAATCTTTCTTAAACCATTCATCCTCCAAAATTTCGGGCACAGTAATACGCTGCATATATATAACATATATCTCATTAATACGAAGAAAGTGGAAAATATCGACACATCTTCACAATATCCAGTATACATACTGTCGTAGGATTTGGATCTAAGATGCGAGTTATTAACTTCATTGCACCGAAAGAGATCCAAGGTGGGCAAGTAAATTCAGCAGCAGAGATCTGTATACCAGGATAGACATCGTGAAATGAGTGAACAGATGAACATACAAAGATTAAACGGTACGAAATGGTGAAGAAATGTGCTCACTTTGTTATAGAGATTCATAAGATTGGAGTCATCAAAAGGCAAGTAACCTGCAAGAAGTACAAAGAGTATGACTCCACACGACCAGAGGTCCGCTGTTGCCCCATTGTATCCTCGGTCATTGAGTACCTAACAATAAAGGAGTCCAATTTTTAAGATTAAGATTCAATGGAAAGAGTACCAAATCATTACCCCATCGTATCCTAGGTCATTGAGTACCTAATAATAGAGTCCAATTTTTAAGGTTAAGATTTAATGGATGTTTTCTTAACTTCTCAAAGATATTGAGTAAATTTTGGATGAGGACACTACCGAATCATCCATGTAAGGCTCACATATGTTATGTAGTAGTTCACTGAAAATCTGTCATCGCTCTTTGATATGTTAAAATAGTTTTTTGAGCATATTGCAGTAGGGAAAGAAAGTGAGGTTACTCATTCGAATCAAATGGCTGAACTACTTATAACGCCTATTTAGGAGAAGCCACGTAGCTCGTTTTAAAGTATTGAAGAGAGAAAGGCAGGACACTGAGGAGCATCTGATATCTAACTACGAGCTCATTTCAAGCTAACAGGAATGCCTCTCTGAGGCAGGACACTGAGGAGCATCTGATATCTAACTACGAGTTCATTTTCAAGCTAACAAAATGCCTATCTGCTACTAGCAAATTCCGTTCCAGAAAAAACTAATAGGCGGTACATGAACACAGGGAGAAACTTAAGCAAACCAGTTTTGTTATACCTCAGGAGCAACGTAGTTGGGAGTTCCGCAGGTGGTATGCAGTAATCCATCATCCTGGAAAATACAACTAAAATTAAGCACAGGATCTGACCAAAATACTGAATCTCGGCTCTTCAAAAATGTCGACAAGCGTGAGTCGGATCCACCAAAAGTAGTGCAATTTTGGAGGATCTGACACAGGTATCGGAACATTTTTGGGGAGTCTTGGCATTAAGTAACGAGTTCTCAACATTTAAAATGAGCTATGTTTCCAAAAGATAATGGATATGGTTACATGAAAAGGTCATGTCATATGTTCATCGGATTACTGTAAAGACCAGGTACGGGTAAGTCAAATAATTGTTTTTCGCTGACTGAATTGATAACCACAAAGTAGAATACGAGTTAAGGATTTCATTTTCCAAAGCTAAAGAGAAATTGGAAGTAGAGAAAATAGTTACCCTGACTTGTTGGGATAGAGCACTCAATCCAAAATCAGAAACCTTGAGGTCACCGGAAGCATCCAACAGTAAATTTTCAGGCTGCACGAGAAAAAAGAGCTTAATTTCTATGCATTGACTGTGTGGAACTATTTTAATATGATAAACAAAACATTGTTTACATTGTCACTGTATACAAGTTAAATCGGCAAGAAAAGAAGGTATGATAGACGTAATGAAACTAGAGACAGGAGCAAAAAGATTAGAAATTAGTAACTCGTTAAGTTCTGCAACAGCAACAATGCTCACCTTGAGGTCTCGGTGATAAACTCCCCTACTATGGCAATAATCAACAGTATTAATAAGTTGCTGAAAATACTTCCTTGCCTCTTCTTCACGCATTCGCCCATGATTTACCTTTATGCGAGTAAATAAGGTGATAAAACTAATTATCACAAAAACTTGTAAGCACCAGAGAGGTTTGAACTTACAATTTTATCGAATAACTCTCCACCTGTAACGAACTCCAAAACAATGAATATCTTTGTCTTGCTTCCCATAACCTGCGGGCAGATGAAACCAGGATATGAATCATGATTGAACAATATTAGGTGCTCCCAAAGGCGAATCTAGAATTACGAATAGAGAAAATCGTACTTTGACAAATACAGAATAACAGAAAGAACTACATTCCACTTAACTCTTTGCCAGTTTGCTATGTCAAATGTCGATCAATCTTTCCAATATACGTTAAGAAACATCGTAGGAGAAACAAGATCCAAACAAAGGTACAATTTATGAACATGCAAAGTGGACTCTAATTGAAAATGCAGAACAATGTACAACCAACAACAAACCCAGTGGAATCCCACAAGTGGGGTCTAGGGAGGGTAAAATGTATGCAGACCTTACCACTACCTCATAGAGATAGAGAGTCTGTTTCCGGAAGACGCAGAACAATGTACAACCAACAACAAACCCAGTGGAATCCCACAAGTGGGGTCTAGGGAGGGTAAAATGTATGCAGACCTTACCACTACCTCATAGAGATAGAGAGTCTGTTTCCGGAAGACGCAGAACAATGTACAACCAAAACTTAAAAAGGAACCCTGTATAAGCAAACTCCGGATTGCACTAATGTCTAATTATCATCTTGTTACCAAGCTATCAACTTTCTACATAACGCCTAAAAGTACATTTTTTTTGCTGCTTCTCACGTTTCGTGAAATTAAGGTCTCTCTTGCAAAGAGTACTATGGCCTCGATTAGTGGTTCTTTCTAAAAACATGAATTTCGAGATGGGAAAAAGACTAACTTGACACAAATTACACACAATCTAATTCAAAGCAACAGCTTGGTTGTTAATTCAGATGTATTGCCTTAGTAAACATAGGTAGAAACTAGCACACATACCTACAAAACACATAGAAGACATCGAGAAAAGACTAACCTCGTATAACTGTACAACATGGGGATGTCTGATTAACTTCATTGTAGCTATTTCCCGCTTTATCTGTCAAATTTTCCATAAGTAGATGTACAACAAGGCAAGACTAAGTGGTATTGCTTTTTCGAAGAGACTTTTATCCAAATAGCATTGTGCAATCTAATACAGATTGCCTTGCACTGATTATACACGAAGGAAAAGCGGAAAACGCAATAGTTCAAGCGCGCAAAGCGAATGGAGAAGTTGAAAAAGTTACCTGTTCAGCCATTTTGTGTTTAAGGACCTTATCTTTATCAAGAATCTTGATCGCCACACTCTCTCCTGTCTCTGAATTCCTCGCAAACTTGACCTTCGCGAACGTTCCCTCGCCAATTGTTCTTCCAACTTCATATTTACCAACTCTACGCTTGATTTTTGACCGGTTCATTATCGATACACCAGCAAGATTCTACAGAAAGTAGAAACTCCACATTACTCACACACATGGATGACAGAAGATTACCATATACACAAATCACTCTACTACATACTAGCAGCAAAACTAGGAAGGTGTTTCAAAATATGAAGACATAAACACACGAAAAAGTCAAATGGATTCAACACATCACCACAAACATAAAAGATAAAGTAAACCATGTATAAACAGTATAAATTTCCCGGAAGGGGATTCGGACGAACACCTCGATCCTACCTGGCTCCGCCCTCGCTACTTAGCTAACTCCACATAAGAAAAGAAGTCACTTATTGCAAGTTGAGACAAGAAAATCCTTCCAAACAGGATGTTTTTCTACAACATCAAAAGAAAACAAAGAATTATTGAGGCAATCAATTATCCAACTACCACTTAACCTTTTGGCTAATAATGAACTACAGAAAATGGTATATCCAGCTACTTCACAACAAGGTGGAGCCACACTTTAGTTACGAGTTCAACAGAATTCAATACTTTTTAGCTTTTAAACGTCCTGATAAAAATTCAGATAGTCAACCAACCGAACCAATCAAACGAACTTACAAGATTCTCCTAGTACTTTTAGCTCAACTCCTATATTTATGCTAAAACTTCATTTAATATGTATACCTAATACATCAAGAACCCATTAAACAAAAAAGAATTGTGATTCAAACTCCATAAACTAAAAATTCTGACTCCGTCTCTGCTTTGTAACAAAATAACCTCAACTTTCTACACACTATAAATTAAAAATTCTGAACAACCTCAACTTTTTAGACATTATAAACTAAAAATACTGACTTCGCCACTGCTTCAAAACAAAACAACCTCAACTTATTAGAGATTATAAACTAAAAATTCCGACTTCACCTCTACTTCACAATATAATATAACCTCAACTTTTTAGAGAATCAACACACAAAAATGAATAAAAAATCCAAGAACAATGAACAAAATCCAAGTTACCAAGATTCAAACTTTGCACTCAAAATAAGCAAAAAGATTGAAACTTTATCAAGAAAATGAATTCCAACAAAGTAAAAATTTGAAGTCCAACTTAGCTAAAACTAGCAAAAAAAACCCACAAGAAAGTTTTCTTGATAACTTCAAAAAGTAAGAAAATTTAGTAAATTCAGAAAAAATACATCAATCTACCAAAAGTCAGAAACCAAAAAAGCAAGAAAATAAAAAGATAGGAAAAAAAACATACACTTTGAGTTGAACAGAGCAAATTTCAGTACAATCAAATCTTGAAATTCAGTTTTTTTCTTTTTTGCATCACAGCCACAACTATATAAATCCTTTTTTTATATATATAAATAATTATTGTCATTATTTTATTTTTAGTGACCAAAAATAAAAATGATTACGTTGTATGGTTGTGCATACACGATAAGCATAACAAGAAAAAGAAACTCAATTATTTTATTTACCAAATAGAAAATAGAATATGTGGGCAATCCATTATAATGATGTCATTACATTCCAAATTACATGTTTTTCTCATCTTTTATGCCCCTAAAGTAAATATAAAGTTGTTAAATGCATCTCGAATTTAATTCGTATTCTAAAATCTAGCTTAAAAGAAGAAAAATTATCTATGTTATGTAAAAATTTTGATATAAAAATTATTTTTATTCATTCTTAGAGGACCATCTTTTTGACCATCAAATATAAAAAAAAAATTAAAATATTTTTCTCTTTGTCAACGAAGTCAGAAATTTTATTAAGAAGGTTTAAAATCTAAAAAAATAAATGCACGAACTAATTAAAGGAAAATTGGCATCTATTATATATATATATATATATATACACACATTAAAAAAAGACTATCTTAATTATATATAAATAATATAATTTTCTGCAAAAAAAAATTCAGAAGGTAGCTCCGCCCTTAACCCCCCAGTGTATACATATTTTAATTTTCTATGTTCATATATTAGCAAAGGCACATTCTTAATTAAGTTAACAAAGGGATAAAGTTAGATTACAATGTATATCGATGAAATTATTTTATATATATATATTTTAAATACTAGATACCTTCTGTAGTACGGTAGTTAAGATGCAGATAGATTACCTACTTCTCCGAAAAGGCGATAGAAGTCTGGTAGCTAAGACGCAGGTAGATTACCTACTTCTCCGAAAGGGCGATAGAAGTCTATGTAAGAATAATTGTAAGGTTATTCCGAGTGAAAATGTTTTCACTCAACATAGGCTTTTAGTGATGGATGTGGCGATCAAGAGAGAAAAGAAGACGAAGGTTCTGTATGTCAAACCTAAGATTAGATAGGGAGGCCTTATTCCTGCCCTTTCTCGCGAGATGGAAGAAAAGTTAAGAAACTTAGAGGCGTGGAGTAGTGAAGGGAATATGAATAGTATGTGGGATACGATTGCTGGTTACATAAGAAAGGTAGCTACCAAGGTACTGGGGGTTTCAAGAGGGGCCTTTGGTGGACATCAGGGCATTGGTGGTGGAATGATGAAGTCCAGGGCAAAGTGAAAGATAAGAAGGTTGCTTACACAAAATGGTTAGAGTGTAGGGATGAAGATGAAAAGCAAAAGCTTAAGGTAATCTATAAGACGGCCAAGTCAGAAGCAAAGACGACGGTGGCGATTGCTAAGTCAGCAGCGTTTGAGTGCCTTTATGAGGAACTAAGTGATAAAGATGAGGACAAGAGATTATATAGGCTCGCTAAAGTAAGAGAAAGGAAAGCTTGCGACTTGGACTAAGTGAAGTGCATCAGGGATGAGGAGGGCATGGCG
>DF357371.1:99950-155945 GCA_000787875.1 Solanum virginianum | reverse complement strand
AACCATTGCTATATAGAACTTGCCTTTAAGTTTTGATGGCACCTTCTTGTCACATAAGACTTTGGATGCCTAAATGGATACATGAACATACTCGAAAAGATAAGATTAGAAATGAATTTATATAGGACGTACTGAAAGTGACCTCTAAAATAATAAAAGCGAGACTAAAATGTTTCCGACAAGCGAAGAAGATTTAGAGGTGCGTGGGTGCAAGTATCCAAGATTACGTTGAGAAGTTCCTTTCTTTTTCAAGTGTCCAAGATTACGTTCAAAATTAAAAGTTATAAATGGAGAAATTGCCAAAAAAAAAAAGATAATAAAAATCTTCGTTTCACTTTTTTTTTTCTCAAATTAAAAATGAATTGATTAACTTAAAAATGGATAATTATGAAGTTCCATAATTATGAAGTGTCATTATTTGAGTAACAACATACATGTCCATATAATTACTTATAATTCTACTATTTATAGATTATGATTAATCTACTAATGATAATAAGAATTCTGGAACTTACTATAAATAAATAATGTTTGTGTTGCCTAATCTTACCTACCTTTATATTATTTTATTTTATTTTATTAATTATCTCTATAGTTCTTTTTTTATGGACACGTCATTTATTTAGAGCATCGTATTTAGCTTAAAATCCGTTTATTAGGTTAATTAACTTATTTAGAATGAGGCTACAAGCAATAATAATTAATTCAAATTTTGTTAATTATTTGATGTTGTAAATAAAATGAGAGGAAAGAAATAAGAATACCATTATGAATGAATAAACAGAATTAATTGATAAAGTAAAACAGAATTTTACATTCTTTCAATAATTAATAAAAGATTATGTTAGTTTATTAACGTTTTTCGATCCATAATATATTAAAATTCTTAAAATACATTCTTATCTTTTTGGTCCGTCTCAAAGAAATATCACCTAATTTTAATTTTAAATAATTTAACTTTTAAATTTTTTTTACCCTTAACGAAATGACTTTTAACTGCACAATTATCTAAGAATGATTTTAAATTATAATTTTTTTTTAAAATATTGTATATCACGTAAAATGAAATGGAGAAAATACAGGTTAAAATAATAATTTTGGTGTCAGTGTCACCTCAATGATTGGAACACTTCCTAGTTGCTTGTCAAAATTTGCTTTGACGTAGGAAGCTTCATTCATCTTTGTTTTATTATTGGATTTTTCTTTTCGTATTTGATATTTCGTATTTATATATTCTTTTTATCTATTTTTACTTATTTATTTTTATTTGTCTCGATATATTTTTTAAAAAATAATTAAAAAATAAAAAGATAATTTGCTATACCACATTTATTAATTAGAAATTATCTAAATATTGAGAAGTAAATAATCGTAATTAATAACAAGAATTAAAGTGGAATATAAAAAAATATATTATCTCTTGATATTAGACAAGTAAAATTAAATAATTATTTTTAGTATAAATATAGTAGACAAATGCAAATTTTTTTTACCTCGATTTTTTTCAATGAAAGATTGAATAGAAAATCATATGTTTCTCTTCATAATGCGTTCCTCGAGAAATATTAAAAAATAATAATGAAGTCATAAGAAAATAGCATCAAATTACTTACTAAAAAAAATGTTAATCAAAAAGTTATCATAAATACATTATTATTATTATATAGAAAACTATTACATAGATTTTGGAGTGAATTTTAAAACAAAAATTGGAGATTTAATTAATTCTTTTAAATGCGACGATTAGTTTTATTTTCTTTAATGATTAGATATTGGAAAAAGATTGCAATTTGATTTTCTATATTAATATGATACAAGTGCTCAATCTTTTGAAATATATTTTTTCCATCCTACGGTCTTTCGAAAATGATCTCTTTACCTTCTCAAGGTATGAATAAGATCTATATATACTCGATCCTCCTTATACTAAATATGTTATACATGCTCAAACAAACCAAATCACAAATTAAGAATAGTAGTGAAAAGTAAGAAAATCAAATGTCAACCTTCAACCTTTTTAGAAACAAATTTAGTATATTCCTAGAAATAAAAATTCAAAATTACTAAAGGCAGATAAAAATTTACTACTAACAACAAAGCTGTAAACTAAAACTAATGAAACAAAACTGGGAGGAGCATAGGTTTATACTGTATAGAACCTCAACATACTTTGTTGCCAATAGTTTGGTACAGAGACCTTAGTTGTGTGTTCCATTTATCAATGGCAGTGTATTTCTTCATTCCTTTCGATCTGCATGCAAAAACGCGTCATGTAAAACGAGTTAGTAGGTAGCGTTTAAGCAAATTAGGAATGGTATGCCAAGTTTATCAGAAGTTGACCTGTCGCCACACTCTAGCAGTCCATTCACTTGATCAATGTGGCCATCAATACGGTTATCCAAGATTAGTGAGACCAACAAGTCCTCAACATCTTGTTCTGGCACATTCAGCTCCTGTACATCGAGTAATATGAGAAAACTAACGAGGAAGTGCATTACGTAGGTGGTCAGCTAACAGAATTTTGTGATAAACAGTCAGTGGTAGCTACATTCACCCTCGAGGAGATCAGTAGCGATGAGTATGTATGTATCTTCCGAGTATGAACACATTCTCTTGTACAATATTTACGATATCAAAGCAAAGCTAGCTTTTAAGAATTTGATGCACCCACACTCTGCCCCTCAAATCAGAACTAAGAATAGGATAGGTAGAGACAAGGTAATTGCGGAAAAATTAAAAAGGGGAAACATAAGAAAATGTAAGATTTCCCAAGAAAGAAAGAAGACTGTGAGAGCTTATCACCTTAGATATGAAGGGAATCCGGATTCTTGTGTAGGGCTTGATGAGCTTCAGTAAAACCTGGGTTCTGACCTTCCTTAAAAGATCTTCAATGTAATTCCGAATGAATGGGTCATCCATTATTGTCCGTCTATTACTCTGTTTAAGTTTCGAGAAAAGCACATTAGAAAATGATAAAGAAGAAACCAACTACAGACTGTAGGATCAACACGCAAAATATCGAAATTCACAGAATGATGTACCTTAATAATTTTCTCAAACTCGAAGATCTCATTTCGTTGATATGCTGCAATAAGGTTTGTCATGGCCAAGATCTCAGGGTCATTTTTGTAACTGAAAAATATAAACAGTCAGGCACAGACACAATGCAGCTATACTCTAGTCATAAGAATGACAAATTGTTGATGCTGACTCTTGCGAACAAAAACTTCTTTGTATACTTACGGTTTAGCTTCTTGGCCATCAAAAGGGTTAACTTCAGACTCCATCAGCATATTTGCCAGGACCAAGTACCTGTTATAAGTGAAAGGAACCAAACATAGTGCAACATTAGGAGAAACAGAAGTTTGCAATGGTCAAGATAACAATGGAATTCACAAACTGTAATCTTCTGATGGAAGGTCAATGCTCGAAACAATCACCTGGTACCAAAAAATTACGGAAATTGGCACGGAACAACTTAAACCTACATTTACGTGCAAGTAACAAAAGCCTCAAGTTTCCAGCACATGAGAAGCATGCATACAATCAACAAAGATGTAGAGAGAACCACATCTTAAGATCATCAAGAAAGGGATGCGAAGTGTAAGAGTTGGAACAAACCACCAAAAGGAGTGCAGAAATGTGCTGTTAGTGACCAAAAGAATGCTGTCATATTGATTATTTCACACACCACATAACAAGTGGAGAATACATGGGCTGAACATGGAAACGGGAATCTATGAGGAGCCTTCAAATTAAAACGACGCTAAGAAACAGCACAACCTCAAAGTCTACCAAGATACCTTTTTGAAAAGCTCTAACAGGGAAAATAACTTAGTTCTGTTTCACACCAGATTAAACAGCACCCCTCTTCAAAAAAATAACTTTGCAGTAAAGTGTTTGGCAGCTTCAACACTTAGACTGGCCTACATGAGAACACAAAATCTGCCACCTGCATCTTCATGACCTCCAATTTATGAAGCCAATAATGCACTCCTTACCAAGAGAAGCAGAAGAACTGTTTCATGCCCCATCACCTATACCAGTGGCCCAGCAATGTCTAATGCATCAGATTATCAATGCAATCTGCGTCCATGCTAATTAAGCATTTCTTATTTTCATCATAGTTCTATTCAGTCCTTATCCAACCATGAAAGGTACTCTAAAGAAAATACAAGAAATTGGTACTTGAGAGAACAGTAACCAATTTTCCTAGTAGTGGACAGATGCATCCTGACATAAACCAAGTGTGTGGGTGTTTGCATATTTGCATTGAATTCATTAAAGTGCTTCCTTATATTCTACTCATTGAATTCATCAATGAACTTCCTTAAATTCTATACTAAAGTAGCATCCAAAAGTGTAGTGCGCGTTTACTTGCTTACCTGAGTTCATAACAACTTCCTTAAATTATACTGCTAATGTACCATCTAATGTCTCTGTCTTTAAATATATGATTTTGGGATTGACTGAGGCATCATTAAATAGTTATGATCCTCAATGTCACGCTCTAATGAAGGCATAGTATTACATCATAATTAAATAACAAAAGAGTTGCAATAGTTCAATTTCGTACAGAGATGTTCATATCTCCAGATGTATTGCAAGACTACAACACCCTGTTTAGATCACATACATATCCTCTACGACATATTTAACAAAACAAACATCAGGAAGACATGAGGTACATTGCCACTTCAGAATAAGAAACTGCAAGCTTGAAGAGCAAAATGAAGGAAACATTTGACACTCTCTTGGTTGGCTTGATCATGAGAATGGTAGATTAAAAGTAAAAAGTGAGTGGAAGAAACTGTTTCCTTCACTTGATTAGGAAATAAAAATGTAAAAGTCAAGACATATGCAACCCTCCCAAAATGGGGGGGTTGCAGAAAAAAGAGAACAACAGAAGAGAAAAGATCCATATAGGCAATACCGCAAATTGAGATCAACACTTAATGGGTGTTTAGACTGACTTATTTGAAGTTGCTTTTGGATTTTAAGCTCATTTTTAGTTTTGAAAGTGTTTGGAAAATACAAAAGGAGCTTTTGTAAGCTGAAAAGGTAAGAAAAAAGCCAAAAGTCAAAAGACAGATGTCCCCAACTTATGGCTTTTAGCTTTTAGCTTATAAGCCACTTAAGAAAAACAATCCAGACACCACATTAGTCTTGTTAACACTTCCATTAGTCCAATGTTTGCAAGAAGTAACTATACTATTGTTGGGAATTAGTATGTCAGAAGAAATATGAAATTCTAAGGTTAGAAAACCAATTTTTGATGTCTGAAAAAGATGGGTCTAGATGGAGCAAAACGGCTGGTGATTGAGGCTTAGTAGTTGTTTGTTGTCTTATGTTAAAGCAAACAACCAGAGGTCAATGTTAAAACATCACATAGTGAAAGTAAGATCAGTGACTTCCCCTTTGTTAATGCACTCCTATTCCCTTTGTTGCACCAAACATAGTGCAAGAAACGTGAGAAAATGGTTCAACAAAAATTATAGAAGTTTGTAAAACATAAAGTAAAATTCAGTTTACAAGGCCATAAACTCCAGGTTTAGGCTCTACAACATTACAAAGTTGATTGTTAGTGATTAAGTAACGAACTACAGTCTGAGAAGCTTGAACTAGGATGGCAAACAGGGCGGGGCGGGGCAAACCTGCAAAGACTCCCTCACCGTATAGCATAATTTTTCATTTTTGCATCACTCCACATGAACCCCATAATATACTAATTTTAAAAAATTAAAAAAAATATACCAGTTATCAATCTTTACCGCTAACGTTTAAATAATATATGTATCTTAATTTGAAAGCCAAGTTATAGAAAATAACTAGTTCATTAACTTAACTAAGCT
The DNA here is from genome assembly GCA_000787875.1 of Solanum virginianum. Classification (NCBI taxonomy): domain Eukaryota; kingdom Viridiplantae; phylum Streptophyta; class Magnoliopsida; order Solanales; family Solanaceae; genus Solanum; species Solanum virginianum. The sequence goes on along the minus strand of DF357371.1, from coordinate 150,093 downwards.
TTTAAGTCCTCTTCCATCTTATTATACATAGATTTGATTAATTGTGTATTAATTATACAAGAGTCAGTAATGTTTGTGTTAGAATAGGAATAGGAATAGGAATAAATGTAATAATGTAGACAACAATTCAATAATATTCTTCTCCAATATTTCTTACATGGTACCAGAGCTTTTACGGTTTTGGTAGAAAATCAACGGTTTTGGTAGAAAATCAAAGAGCTTCCGCTGCCGACGGGTGGCTATGACCCATATATGCCGCTTGTCTAGACAATGATTATGTTAGCCCAAAAAAGAAAAAAAGAGATTAGGTCATCGTGCGTCAATTTTTGGTGACTTTCTAGGGTTGTTTCATGTCAACCTCACATCTGTCAGTGTTTGTGTAGCACTGTGCCATCATTCCGGTGACTACTTTTTTATATCTAATTTGTGTAGCACCGTGTCATCTTTTTGGTGACTACTTTTTCATGTTTATCATGTGTAGCGCCATGCTATCTTTTTGGTGACTACTTTCTCATATTCGATTTGTGTAGCACCGTGCATCTCTCCAGACTACTTCTCATATTTAATTTGTGTAGTACCGTGAATTTACTTTTGAAATTCAATTTGTGTAGTACCGTGAATTTTTCGAACTACTTTCTCATATCTGAGTTGCACGACACTATGTCGTTTTGGTGACTCAAATTTGATTTACGTAGTTCCATTCGTCTTTTTGGTGACTCATCAAATCTACTTTGCATAGGGTCGTGCCATCATTCCTACCCTATCCATACAATTTCTCTTTTGCAGTAGGGTCATGCCGTCAATATAATCCCACTTATATAATTTCTGTTTTCCAATAGGGTCGTGTCATCATTACGATCCTATCCATATAATTTTCTTTCTCAGCAGGGTTGTGTCATCATTCCGACCCTACCCATGTAATTTTATTTCTCGAATTGTGACCACTTTCAGCCATCATATCTAATAATCCAGTGCATGGTTTTTTTTATCAATTGGACATTAAGAATGTCCTTTTTATGATGGTCTCAAAGAAGAAGTTTATATAAAGCAACCACCTGGTTTTGTTGCTCAGGGGGAGTTAGGTAGACTTGTATGTCAATTGTGTAGGTTATTCTATGATCTAAAACAGTCTTCTCAACCTTGGTTTGGAAAGTTCAACACTGTACTTCAGGAATTTATCACGCTGTGTTTTATCGACATTATGTATCAAATTCAGTATTTTATAAGAAGACCAAGCACATTGAGATTGATTAGCATTATGCATCACATTCAGTATTTCACGAGAAGACTAAACATATTGAGATTGGTGGTCAATTTTGTGAAGTCGGGTAAATTATAGTATCCTAGTTGGAAAAGAAGTCTAATATAGTATCTATAAATAGGATCTCAATGTAATAATTTAGACAACAATTCAATAATATTCTTCTCCAATATTTCTCACAGTTTGTTGAACTAGAGAGGAGTGAAATTAATAATCAAGTATGAGTTGATGATAATTATGGCACACGTAAACCAACTGACCTCTAAGGAAACCAATAACCTACTTTGAACAAGACTTTGTTTCACTTGCCCACACCCCCCCTCCCCCTCTCCTCCCCACCCCCTTGTTAACCAGAATAATTTTGAAGTATCCTATTCCAATTATGTATAGAAACTCTTAACACATTTAGACTTTAATTTCGGCTTCAAAAGAAAATTCCAAAACCCATGTACCCGCCTGCCTGCATGTTGTTTTTCAAAAACCTTTTGTACCGTACCTGCCCAATTGTCATCCTTAGCTTGATCAAATAGTTAATGGTCAGTCAAAAACTGTTTGCATCCTTCACAAGAAGATAGTGACAATGCCAAAGGAAACAAATAAATGCACACACAACCAACGCATATAAAGCACACGTATATGAACTGCACACATACTTGAGGCACTGGATACGCCTATGATTCCCAGCTTCATCATAGTTCTTGAAAGCTTCAAAGAAGTCTGTAGCTGCCTCTGCCCACTTTCTCTCTGCCATATGCATTTTACCTCCGCATTCACGAACGATTCCCATTATTCTTGGATGAGGAATTGCCGACTTGACTGAAAGTGCTTTGTTGTACAGTTCCTGCATTAGACTCATATTTTTTTATGAATTAGGGATTGAGAAAAACAGCTTATCACTTCACTCTATATTGCCTAGACCCTCCGAAAGAAAAACGACAGGTGTGTGTCAGATCTTGGAGGATCCAATATGAGTGCGGCGGCATTTTGGAGGATTCGAGTAACATAGACTTAAATGAACATGTCAAGCAAGTTCTAAACCAAGTAGACTTTTCAGATGTAATACTATGAATATACATGTTTTCAAGATATTAATGCAAGAAAAAATATCAGAAAATTTAAGAATTCTGATCAACATAGAAATATATACTCTGCATGTAATAGAAACAAATCATTTAGGTGTCTTTCTCTGCAAGTACAGAGAGAGAGATGCCAAAGATCCTGGATTTCAACACATGTATGATACTCTCATAATGTCATTTTTTGAGTCCTTCAAAAACCCACACATTTGGGCTAATGTAGTTTTGGACAATATATATTATATTAGAAGGTGAATAGTTTCCAATGTTATTTAGCCAAGTGGAAAAGCCAAATGGCAATCTTTGGACAACATTTAAAGTGGTTAGTTTTTGTTTTCTTTTGGTGCAATACTTACTCGATAGAAAGTTTAGGTTTTCACTTCAACCTATGCATGCTTGTTTTTGAACTTGAATTGAAAGATTAACAATCTAAAGGTTTTTGTTTTCCCTAGAGCATGCCTAAGTCTAGGGAAACAACCTCTTACTATTGGAGGAATTTAATAGAATTTCACTATTTTCAGGAAAGAAAGAAAACATCAAAGCAAACTGTGTGTTACAAAGAATCGAATCTTCCAAAGAGTCTCGATCACTACCTTCGGGATGTACTATTATCTTGTGTGGTGCTTTTGTTTCCAAAAAACATGAACTTCTAGACATAGCATGCTCTAGGAATAAAAGAGATAGCAAAAACCAAGAAGAAACTTAGACGCAGAGAAGTAACTGAAATTGCCATCTGAATGCAAAAAATAAACAAATAAATAAATAAAAATTGGCCAAAATGAAAGGAAATGACACCTGACTCTGCTCAAAAGAGTGTATCATCAAATAAATGGGAAGAAAAGGTATTAACATACCTTCAGTTTTTTGTTGTTTTTCGTCTCTGTGTACATTTGAATCTCAATTGCATATACCTCTAACAATTGTGTCCCTTTCTTCTCATCATCAGTCCCATCTTCTTTTTTACAAGATTTGTGGAGCTCTTTCAGAATCTAACAAAGTTGTCAAGTTATGTTCATGAAAACCATAGTAAAATAATAGCTACAGATGCTAATCAGAGCAAGTAAAATACCTTGCTCATTCGTCCATATTCCCCCATGTCGAACCAAATCTTGCAAAGCTTCAAATTAGTCTTGAACCATAACCTCTGTGAAAGAAAGAGGGAATCGTGAAACCTTGATCAAAAGACACATGAACTTATAGAAAACCTACAAACAGACTCCTATATGCCACAAAAGGTATACATCCTAACCTCATTCTTAGCCTCTTCGAGGGCTTTCAGTGTAGTCTGGTAGAACTCTTGCAGAAGGCTGGAGTTCTGATTAGCTGATCCAGAAACATAATCCATTATACTGTTTATACACTTCTCACTGTAGTTTCGTGTCACTGCTGATTTTATGTAGGTAAGCATTTCTCTATATGAATCCATCATTTCCTTGAACCTCCCTAGCTTATAGTAAAGCTTAACAGTTTGCTTTAAAGCTTTAAATCCCCTGGAGATAATGACATAGTTTATAAAACCAACACAACAGCAGATTGTAACTCTAAAATTCTCAAAATCTTTAGGAAACTCACTAGTTCATTAGCTGAAAGCATAGAGTATGAGACCTGGATAAGAGGCTTATGTCCATTTAACATTACTAACTTGAACTATAACTACAAAATTTGGATAAGGGATATATAAGCAAATTGCAATTCCAGTCCAGAGAAGAGGATACAAAACCCCATGCCAGAAAAAAAAAATGAAGAGACTCCATTTTCATTAGTGATTTGAAATTTGTTGAATCATATATGCACAAGAAATGAGAAAAAGAGAGTGGATAGAAGAAAGAGAGGTTTGAGTGATAAGTACATGTCATAAGTTCAATTTTACTAGCTGATGAGAAGCAAGCTTGTTATCAAAATGAAGAAAGATAGAGGGCAAGCCCATTATCCAAAGAGCTTTTAAACCTTAAGAAAATAAAGAATAGAGGCCTCTTTTGTTAACCAAATAAGTAAGCTATTTCGACTTTCAGGTCATATTAATGTCCCAGAAGTTACACAAGCAGTAAGCTTTTATAAAAGCACTGTTGAAGACTGCAAGTTTACACTTTCAACTCCTTACCAGTCTGCCTTTTCAGATTCCATATTTACTACTTCAGCAAAACCCTCAAGTGCTCCTTTGGGATCAGTTTCCACCAAACCTATGCATGACATTATTGCAGAATATTACTCACTTTGGTGATATGTGTCCATATAGAGAGGGAGCTATAGTGAAACACAAGTGGATAAATACAAATAAATAGAACATCTCTTGGGAGTAATATCAAAAATTACAAGAAGATGCAAACCTTGAACAAAGGAATCAAAGAAACCTGAACCTTACTTCATAATGCAAAATGATATAGTGAAAATAATCAAGAATACTCAGCTCCCATTTGGCTATAGATATTGAAGTTGAAACTTGAAATTTGAAAATTTGAATTTTTGAAGTTGTGATATTTGGAACTTAAAAGTTATATTTGAACTTTGAACATGCATTTTACTTGGAAAAAATTTGCAACTTCATGAGTGAAACTGAAATTTCTCCCATAAAATGGTTTTTACGATTTTTTTGGAACATGATTATATTTTTTGATAACATAGTATTCAAACTAGCTTGCATGCGCCTCGACTAATTCTATGGGATACCTGTCACCTCCTACAAACAAGTACCAATGAACTTAAGTACCAATGAACTTTGCCCACGAACCTAGAACAGATAGAATGAAATCACCTGCTATTTGTCTCTACTGTGATTTGAACCTAAATCTCAGACCTCATGATGTTCAATCCATTGCATTGATCACTAGGTCACAACCTTGGATGTCGAACTTGAATATCCAAAATCGATATCCAAACACATACTTGTAACCTTGGGTGTGGAACTCAAATATATAGAATGAAATCACCTAGCATTTGTCTCTACTGAGATTTGAACCTAAACCTAAGACCTCATGATGTTCAATCTATTGCATTGATCACTAGGTCACAACCTCGGATGTCGAACTCAAATATCCAAAATCTATAGCCAAACACATACTTGTAACATTTGGTGCAGAACTCGAATATATAGAATGTAATCACCTAGTATTTGTCTCAACTGTGATTTGAACCTAAACCTAAGACCTTATGATGTTCAATACACTGCATTGATCACTAGCTCACAACCTTTGATGTCGAATTCGAATATCCAAAATCTATAGCCTAACACATACTTGTAACCTTGAGTGTGGAACTCGAACATATAGAAAAATCACCTAGTATTTGTCTCTACTGTGATTTGAACCTAAACCTAAGACTTCATAATGCTCAATCCACTACATTGATCACTAGGTCACAACTTGGATGTCGAACTCGAATATCCAAAATCTATAGCCAAACACATACTTGTAACCTTGAGTGCGGAACTCAAATATATAGAGTGAAATCACCTAGCATTTGTCTCTACTGTGATTTGAATCTAAACCTAAGACCTAATGATGTTCAATCAACTGTATTGATCACTAGGTCACAACATTGGATGTAGAACTCTAATATCCAAAATCTATAGCCAAACACATACTTGTAACATTGAGTGCGGAACTCGAATATATAGAATGAAATCACCTAACATTTGTCTCTATTGTGATTTGAATCTAAACCTAAGACCTCATGATGTTCAATCAACTGCATTGTTCACTAGGTCACAACAATGGATGTCAAACTCGAACATCCAAAATCTATAGCTAAACACATACTTGTATTCAATCCACTACACTGACACAACCTCGAATATACAAAATCTATGGCCAAATACATATTTGAAAATAAACTTTCAAAATCCTCACTCCTAAATGCATAGACAAACACCGGCTCAAATACATTACCCTACTTACAAATTCAAAAAGTCAGTAAAAAGAAAAATTCGCAAAATTAATAGCTATAAAACCTTTAGAATTGTAGTACTGATTCTCTATATCAACGTCTTGCTCTTCCTGATCCTCGTCCGAGTACTCGAATCCATAATCCTCCATATCCGCATCTGCAACATACAAAAAATTCACAAAAATCGAACCAAATACGTAAAACGAAATCGAAAATTAACCGAAAATCATTGAATTTGATGAAAAATTCACATGCTTACCAGAACCCATGGCGAATTTCAGATGAAACCGACGACTGAAAACAAAGGAAAATGCAGAATTTGAGAAGTTATACCAAGGAAGAAAATTGCACTGAAGGGTTATTTATAGCCAGCTGAAATATTTTTTTAAAATATATATATATATATATTTAGAAATATTTTTAAAAATATTTTTTTTAGATATTTATTTAGAGAAAAATATCTTCAAATTGTTATAAAATAAATCTATAATTGATTAGAATAAATATTTAAAGAAGGAATAACAATAGCAAAAAATTAATACAAGAAGAGAAGAGGAGGATGAATGATCTGTGTATATTTCTGTGTTCTTATCTATGTACAAAGGAGTGGTATTTATAACTAAAAATTAAGGGGACAAAGACAATTGGTGTTGGCCCATATACCTAACTTTTGATTATAATTTTCTTTTTCACTTTACTAGTGGAATCCAATTCATATCTAACACTCCCCTGAATTGGTAACACGAAAAGTAAAATTCTATGTGACCTTAATATGCATTAGTTGTCTCATTAAAAACCTTGCTAGGAAAAACCCAGTAGAATAAAAACTTTCACTAAGGAAAAAAGAGTACAACTTATATTTTACCTTTCTTCTAAAGATCATGTGTGAAAAATAATTTTGGTGAAATGTGTTTCATTTTGTCTCCTTTTATGAAGCCACCTTTTAATTGAGTTATACACGCATCATTGTCTTCAAATATGACCGTGGTTACTTTGATATCATTTTTCAGTCCACACTTCTTTTGGATGAAATGTATCATCGATCTCAACCACACACATTTTCTACTTGTTTCATGGATTGCTATTATTTCAGCGTGATTTGAAGAAGTAGCTTTGTAGATCGCCATGATATAGCAGTTCCTCCGTAAGTAAACAGATAGCCTATTTGAGATCGAGCTTTATGTGGATCTGATAAATAACATGTATTTGCATAACCAACAAGATCTGCACAGTCCTTGTTAGTATAAAACAAACTCATATCAACTGTACCTTTCAGGTATCGCAAAATATGCTAGATACCGTTCCAATGACTTCGCGTTGGGGATGAACTATACCTTGCTAGCAAATTAACAAAAAACGTTATATCAGGTCTAGTTGAGTTGCAAGATACATAAGTGCTCCAGTAGCACTAAGATATGGTACTGCAGGACCAAGGAGTTCTTCATCCTATTCTGGAGGACAGAAAAGATCTTTATTCGCTTCAAGCGATCTAATAACCATTAGAGTACTTAACGGATGTGCTTTGTCCATATAAAATTGTTTTAAGATTTTTTCAATATAGATAGATTGATGAACAAAAATTTTGTCTGCTAAGTGTTCAATTTGCAGACATAGACAAAGTTTTATCTTTTCGAGATCTTTCATCTCAAATTCTTTCTTTAAATATTCAATTGCCTTTTGGACCTCTTTGCAGACCTAGACAAAGTTTTATCTTTTCGAGATCTTTCATCTCAAATTCTTTCTTTAAATATTCAATTGCCTTTTGGACCTCTTCAGGAGTTCTAATGAGATTTATATCATCATAAATAGCAAGTATTACAAACTCTGATTCTGATTTTTTAATGAAAATACATGGACAAATGACATCATTTATGTATCCTTCATTTATCAAGTACTCACTGAGGCGATTGTACCACATACTCCCTGATTGTTTCAGATCATATAATGATCTTTGCAATTTGACTGATAAAATTTCTCGAGACTTATTACATGCTTCAGGTAATTTAAATTCTTCTGGAATTTTCATGTAAATTTCACTGTCAAGTGAACTATATAGGTAAGTTGTAACTACATCCATCAGATGTATTTCAAGATTTTCATGTACAGCTAAACTAATGAGATATTGAAAAGTTATTACATCCATAACAGGTGAATATGTTTTTTCATAGTTGACGCGAGGTCTCTGAGAGAAGCCTTGTGCAACAAGACGAGCTTTGTATCTTACAATTTCATTTCTTTCATTTTGCTTTCGCACAAAAACTCATTTATAGCCAACTGATTTTACACCATCAGGTGTTTGGACTACAGGTCCAAATACATTAGCTTAGAGAGTGAATTCAACTCAGATTGAATTGTTTCTTTCCATTTAGGCTAATCATCTCTATGTCGATATTCTTCGACTAATTTAGGCTCAATATTCTCACTCTCTTGCATGAGATTAAGTGCAACATTATATGTGAAAACATTATTTGCTGTAACTTTCGATCGATCAAAATTTATCTCATCAGTAGAATTTATTAGAAATTCATTTGAGTCTCGAGTTCACTTATTTCTTCAGAAATATCATGATTTTTTAAGTCTTGACCTTCTTCAGGAGGTTCTTTTGTAGTATCATATTTATTATTCTTTATGCTTCTTTTTCTAGGATTTTTATCCTTTCAACCCAATGATCTACCACGCTTCAAGCGTGTTTGGAATTCAGAAGCTGTGATACTAGCAGATAGTCCCTTTGGGACATCAATCCGGATAGGTATATTCACTGCAGGGATATGTGACTTAGTTATCCGTTTCAAATCAGTAAATGCATCTGATATTTGATTTGCTATTGTTTGCAAGTGGATGATCTTATGGGCCTCATGTTCACAGATGCGTGTTCGTGGATCAAAATGAGATAGTGATAAGACTTTCCACGCAATTTCTGCAATTTCTTTTTGGGGTTTCTTTTTCTCTCCCCCTAATTGCTGAAAAATTATTTCATCAAGCCGACAATCTGCAAATTTGGCAGTAAATAAATCTCCTGCCAATGGTTCAAGGTATCAAATTATAGAGGGTGAGTCAAACCCAACATATATACCTAACCTTCGTTGAGAACCTATCTTAGTACATTGCGGTGGTGCTACAGACACGTATACCGCACAATCAAAAATTCGTAGATGGATTATATTTGGTTCATGACCAAATACTAATTATGATGGAGAATATTGATTATAATTGGTCGGTCTGAGACGTACAAGTGTTGTTGCATGCAAGATTGCATGACCCCACACGGTAGCGGGTAATTTAGATTTCATAAGCAGTGGGAGATGTACAAGTGCTGCTGCATGCAAGATTGCATGACCCCACACGGTAGCGGGTAATTTAGATTTCATAAGCAGTGGTCTTGCTATCAATTGTAGGCGCTTAATAAATGACTCTGCAAGGCGATTTTGAGTATGAACATGAGCTACCGGATGTTTAATTTTTATTCCAATTGATATGAAGTAATCATCAAAAGCTTGGGATGTAAATTCACCAGCATTATCTAGACGAATAGATTTAATTGGATAATTTGAAAATTGCGCCCTCAATCTTATATTTGTGCCCATAGTCGCGCAAACGCCAGGTTACTGGATGATAAAAGGCACACATGAGATGCCCCTACCGTTATTAAAATAATCATTGGTAAACGCCAGGTTACTGGATGATAAAAGGCACACATGAGATTATCTTGATGATGCATCTATTAGGACCATAAAATATCTAAACACTCCACTATGTGGGTGAATAGGTCCACATATGTCCCCATGTATACGTCCCAAAAATCTCGGGGATTCGATGCTGACCTTCAAGGTTGATGGTCTGGCAATTAATTTGCCTTGATAACAAGCAGCACATGAAAATTCGTCATTCGCAAGAATCTTCAGGTTCTTTAGCGAATGACCAGTGGAATTTTCAATAATTTGTCTCATCATATTGATCCAGGATGACCTACTCGGTCATGCCATAGCACAAAAATTTTTGGATCAGTAAACTTCTAGTTTACGATCGAATGTGCTTCACTGGCATAAATTTCAGCATAATATAGGCCAGACGATAAAGTCGATAATTTTTTCAAAATATATTTCTCTCCCGAGACACTCTTGGTTATACCAAGGTATTCAACATTCATTTCATTTAGTGTCTCAACATGATATTCATTTCTGCGGATATCTTTAAAACTTAGCAAATTCCTTGGGAATTTAGAAGAGAACAATGCATTTTCTATAATAATTTTTGTCCCCTTAGGCAGAAATATAGTAGCTCTTCCGGAGCCTTCAATTATTTTTGCATTATCAGATATTGTAGAAACATTTATCTTTCTTCTATATAAAGTAGAAAAATATTTTTCGTCTTTAAAAATTGCGTGAGTTGTTCCACTATCAATTACACAAATATCTTCGCAGTTGATTATTGATCCAAACAAAATTTGAGGCATATTCATTCCTTTTAAATAGAAAAATAATTAAGTGAATATTTATTTTAGACCTCATACTTTTTAATGAAAAGTCTAAATATAATAAGAAAGACGTGATTTTATTCATTTTATATGAGTTATAAAAATATGAATTCATACATAAAAATAGAAGTGAGACAATCAGATAAAATTATTTTTAAATATTATCAGGCTTATTAATGTCCATATTTTCATCGATATTAAAAATGTCTTCGAGTAAATTTAAGTAGTCTGTTACATCCAGATGCATAGGTTCTATATTATTTTCAGACATAAAGTTTATCTCTGGATTTTTGATTCTTTTTAATGATGTCCGATACAGCTGAACAAGGCATTTAAATGATCGACATGTCTTTCAGCAATAAGAAGGTGAGTAAGCAATTTAAAATGTTTAGTAAATCTCATATCATGATATTGCTGCTTCAGGAGCATATTTGCGGAGGGAATGTGGAGTATTTTTTTTTCAAGTTTATCTTATTCAGTGATTTCTTCTCCGTATAAATTCAGACTGTGATATAATTTTGACTATTTCTGAATTATATTCAGTTATATTTTTGAAATCTAATAATCTTAGATTTAACCAATCATGACGTGCTTGTGGAAGGACGACCAACTTCAGGTGGTCGAATATTTCTTTTAGGATTCTTCCATAATTTTAACGTATTTGTGTGGAAGGACGATTAACTTCAGGTGGTCGTATCTTTCTTTAAGATTCTTTCATAATTTTAGCGTATTTGTGGAAGGACGACCAACTTCAAGTGGCCGTATCATTCTTTAAGATTCTTTCACAATTTTCGGGGATCTTTTATTATAAGATATTGTAATTTTAGCCCCTCGTGAAGATGGTGGCGGAGAAATATCAAAGCTTTGGCACGGTTTTGACTGGATGCTTTATTTTAAATATAGTTCAGCATCTAGTGCCCGTAATAAATAATTTGTTCTAGAAATATTAAGAATAATGAATTTAACTTTTGAAATCTTAGATATTTAATAAAATGAAGTTCTTACCTCCTTTGTTACCTGTTTAAAATAACTTTAGATGGGCAGAGCTTCGTGCTGATAACGTGTTATGAGATAAATCTATAATTGACTAGAATAAATATTTATAGGAGGAATAACATTTGCAAATAATTACGTTGAAGATTTAGAAAGAGAGAGGAGGAATGATTTGTTTATCTTTTTGTGTGTTCTTATCTATATACAAAGGAGTGGTATTTGTAGTTAAAAATCAAGGGGACAAAGACAATTGGTGTTAGCCCCTATACCTAACTTTGATTATAATTTTCCTTTCAACTTTACTAGTGGAATTCAATTCATATCTAACACAAATACTATATTTAAAAATATTTTTATGAGTTTTTGTGTATCTAGTATATATAATTGTTTTTGATAACATATTAATTTTTTGAGGAAAAAGGGGTCAAAAATACCCCCAATTTTATTTTATTGTTTGGCCTTATCCTCGCCGTTAAAAATGCCCCTACCGTTATTAAAATAATCATTGGTGTCCTTAGTTAGACGGAATCCCCCAAATAACTTAATTTTGACTCATTTTATCTATTACCCAATCCCTCCCTCATCGAAACTCGACCCATCCTAAAATAGCATCAAACTTAACCAACCCAATTTCTAAATTACCTATTTCTCACAATCCCAACGGTGAAGATAAGGTCAAACAATAATAACAGTAGGGGCATTTTCAATTGTCTTTTAATTGATTTTTTTTACTTCCTCCGTTTAAAAAAGAACACCTACTTTTCGATTTTTGAAACAATAGAAATATCTTCAAATACTATATTTAGAAATATTTTTATGAGTCTTTGTGTATATCTAGTATATATAATGGTTTTTGGTAATACATTAATTTTTTAAATATATTTATAATTGATTTTTTTTTACTTTCTCCATTTAAAAAAGAATAACCTACTTTTCTCTTTTTGAAACAATAGAAATATATATGTTTATAAATTTTTATGAGTCTTTGTGTATATCTAGTATATATAATGGTTTTTGGTAACCCATTAATTTTTTAATATATTTTTAATTGATTTTTTGTATTTTCTTCATTTCAAAAAGAATGACTCACTTTTCTCTTTGGTGTGTTTAAAAAAGAATGACCTATTTTCTTTTATAGTAAAACTTTAATTTCAACATTTCATAATAAGACTACAAGACTAAAGGGTATTTTGGTACATTTGACATAACCTTAAGTTATGATCATAAGATTAAAAAATCTATTTTATTTTCTTAAGTTTCGTGTCAAGTCAAATTAGAACGTTATTTTTGAAACAGAGGGAGTATCTCCTTTCTGGACGGAGATATCAATGCTATAAGTGAGACAAGATTACAATAAGAAGGTGGTGAATGTTGTTGTTGGAATAGATTAATTTATATGGTGATAATTTTTACCTTATAAAATTTTAATTTTTAATTGAATATTAGTTTATTTAGATTTATCACAATCAAATTATTCTTCTACCAATTGTCAGAAATTAGCTAAGGTTAATTACGCTAAATATTGAATGATAGTTTAGATTGAAACATACATTCTAAATAGTTTATGTATGAAATTATTTAGGAAATTTATATCAAACTTTTGATAAACTTTGATTTTTTGCTAGTTCAACACTAACTCTTCGATATATTTTTCACTGGAAGTACCCCTCATCCCATTGATAACTATAAAAGTTCACGTAACTAATTAATTAAAGATTTGAAGTAGACATTTTATTGCTTTTCTTGTGACTTATGGATTGTTTATATGTAAATGTAATGGTCTGAACATTTTTAAGCAAATTTAAAATTTTATAAGAGAATATATTAGACATAGTTCAAAACTTGGGAAATTATTTAAAATATTCATCCATTTTGAAAAAATATATATATTATGTCATTCTAAAGATGTGGATGATTCTGTTGGTTCTTTTATTTCATGGCTTGACGTGTCACATCAATTTGATATGTTGCACCAAATTGAATCTCTTGAATAACATGATATCTTGGTCTCTTCATTTATAGTTCAAATTAATAAATTAATCGAAACATGTTATATATCAACATGACACATTTTTATTGATTTTTCATTTGACTATATATATATGTTACGGCATTTTAACATATGGATTGGATGATATTTTGCTGGCTCTTTTACTTCATGACTAAGTCCAAATCAATAAACTAGCCTAACATAATCGATAATATTTGTTTGAAACATACTTACTCGTGAAAAGTAAAATTTCATTCCACATCATTTAATATGTGACACTAAATTGAATCTCCTGAATAACATGATATCTTGGACTTAACCAAATAATGATCTCATCATTTGTAAGTCCAAATCAATAAACTAGCCTAACATAATCGATAATACTTGTTTGAAACATACTTACTCGTGAAAAGTAAAATTTCATTCCACATCATTTAATATGTGACATCAAACTAAATCTCCTAAATAACATGACATCTTGGACATAACCAAATAATGACATCATCATTTGTAAGTCCAAATCAACAAACTAGTCTAACATAATCGACAATATTTATCTGGAACATACTTGTGAAAAGTAAAATTTTGTTACACGTCATTTAAATGTGACACCACACTAAATCTCGACATCTCTTGGACTTAACCAAATGATGATCTCGTTATTTGTAGTCCAAATCAATAAACTAACCCAACATAATCGACATATCTATTTGAAATATACTAGTAAAATTTCATTGTCCACAGGAAGATAACCGTAATATTGCAAACCACAAGGGAAGTCAGTATCACAAAGACAATATTTACATCAGCAACATAATCAACAATATTTGTCTGAAACGTACTTATTTGTGGGTAGTAAAATTTTATTGTCACAAGGTAATCATAATATTATAAACCATAAGAGAAGTCATTATCACAAAGACAACATTTACAATTTTACATAATTAACATTATCAACAATATTTGTCTGAAACATATATACTTACTTGTGAGTCATAAAATTTTCTTATCCACAAGATAATAGTAATATTACAAACCACAAGGAAAGTCAGTATCACAAAGACAACATTTACATAAATATAACTATTAATGCTTGTTTTTCTCAAACATTTCCTTAGTCAAACCACAATTAAGTGCTTCATTAGGCACATTCTTAACAAGATGAACACCTTCCGCAAAGACAACTCCCATCCCCAAATGCAAATGAGGTTCAATATGGCAATGAAATGCCCATACCCCAGGATTATTTGCCACAAATCTTATTGCTGTCCATCCAAATGGAAAAACCACAACAGTATTCCTCAATGGTGGATTCTTCAAATTGAATTTCTCAACATCTTTTTTATGTACAAATTTTCCATCACCATATCCCAATACCCAAAAATCATGTCCATGTAAATGCCAAGGGTGAATTTCACTTGCATTTTCAACTAAGGTATTTGCATTTTGGAGGATTATGTCAATAGTGGTGTTGAAATTCAACATGTAAACCCTACTTCCATATGTTGAATTAGGGTTTGGTGGTGGTTTCATGATGTTGTAGTTTGTTGGAAAGGTGTTTGGTGGAGATTTAGTGTCAAATGCATTGTTTATGCCATGTTTGATTGAGCCTAAATAGGGGGTAGTTGGAAAGACTAAGGAAATGTTATTGATGGACCATCTAGTGTAACCTTCAATCCTGTTGTAACAAAACATAAATAAATAAATGAGTAAAAATATCTTACTTCTCTACGACGACGACAACAACAACACACCCAGTGAAATTCCATAAGTGGGGTCTAAGGAGGGTAAAATAAACGCAGACCTTACCACTACCTTATAGAGATAAAGAGATTGTTTCTAAAAGATAAGACCCCAAAACTAGAAAATAAAAATATCTTACTTCTCTAATTATTTAAAATTTGAGATAGTTACTTTCATAATTCAACATATAAATAAATAAAGGTCCTGGATCCACTCATCCAAGTTTATCATGATCACTTATCAATAAAAATATTTAAGGGAAGAAACAACTCCAAGTAAGGGATATATTAGTCGCAAACATGATTTTAAGTTATATATACTGATAACAAAATTTTTGTTTTATACTAGCAATGTAGTTTAACCTATTTTATCACATTACCATTTAATGTTTTCTTATAAAAATCTAGCAAGTAATTTACCTTAGCTTATTCTAGGTTACTAATCCCACTTTATTTTATGGACGATTACCTATAATTACCTTTTGAATCTAACTTGTATGCACAAACAATATAAAGAAAATTTGCCCTAATAACATATTTTAACATATTATAACATTTATTTATTTTTTTAATTATTATTATTGGTCACTAACCTTTTGTTAAGAATAGCTATATCTATGTAAATACCATTATATATAAGGGTTTTTTTTTCCTTTTAGAAGATAAAATGAAGAAAGAAATTACAAGGTGGGCAATTAAATTCTCACCAGTCAAATTTATGTAATCAATCAACTGAGTTATCTATAAGATTTTGTTTAGTTTAAATATGTAGATCACCGATACTATAATTACGTTTCTTATACTTGATGCATATCATAACATACATATCAAAAATCTTTTATAAAATATCTCTTAAACTTCATGTTTAGTCAAATACCATCAAGAAAATACCTGTTTTGCGTGTTGAGAAGCAAAATGCGATGATCTTGTCGAGTTGGAGGCTTTGGAGACAGCCCCATCAATCCAAAGATTTTGTTAGAGAAGGCTTTGCTATAGTTATAATCATTCCAAAGAGCTGGCAAAGGTGGTGGTGAATTTGGAATTTTTGAAGCAAAATTGGGAATGTAGTTTAATATGGTGAGGCCTTGTGGTGTTTTTGGTTCTCTTCCTCTTACACTCATTGAAATCCAATAGTTGTTTGAAGGATCCTGATCAGTTTTTAGTAGAATTGAATAGCTTTGACCTGGATAAATGTCCATATTTTCCACAGAAAATGGTTGAATATAGTTTCCATCAGCTTCAACCACTATCATTTTGTGACCCTGTACGTAAGACATAAAATCATGGGATAATTTTACAGTTGATAGCCTTTATAAGGTGATCTAATTTACAAAATAACCAACATATGTACAGATTTTGTATATTTAGGTCAGTATCGATAAATAAAGGGTAAATTACGTAACTACGTAAATATATGATATGTATTAACATTACAAATACATATGTATACCCAGTTGTGTATATATAATTATTTGACAGATATACACATTTAATTCAATAGATATACATATACAATTTGTCTCTATCCACTCCCTAACCTCTCTCACTCGTGTCTCTCCTCCCTTTCCCAGTCTTACTTGTCAGATATACAAATATATATGTATACCAGTTACACATATACAATTATTTGATAAATATACATATACAATTTGACAAATATATGTATACAATTCACCTCTCTCGGCTATCTCTCAATCTCGCTCACCTCTCTCCTCTCTCTCTCGATCTTGCTAGTCTCTCTTGTATAATATATAGCTATAAATCATAATTTAGCAAACTATAGCTATTTTTTGCCTTATTATGTCTCAAATGTTTGCTTTTTTTGAAAAATCCTCTTACCATAATGAGCTATTTATGAAATTTTCTTCTTTTATGGAACTCTTAAAATAAATAATTATAATACGACTTGTATTGGTTTTAGAGAAAGTTATCAATATGTGCAGTTAGGCTAAATTTTTATGAGGATTTTTCAAAAAGAGCAAATATTTAAAATAGAATAAGGCAAAAAAAAATATCTATAATATGCTAAAATTATGATTTATAGCTACATATTATATGAGAGAGGCTAGCCAGATTGAGAGAGGGAGGAGAGAGGGAGCGAGATCAAGAGATAGTTGAGAGAGTTGAATTTTATACATATATTTGTCAAATTGTATGTGTATATTTATCCAATAATTGTATA
Source organism: Solanum virginianum (assembly GCA_000787875.1). Classification (NCBI taxonomy): domain Eukaryota; kingdom Viridiplantae; phylum Streptophyta; class Magnoliopsida; order Solanales; family Solanaceae; genus Solanum; species Solanum virginianum. Next base: position 132,493 of record DF357371.1, on the reverse strand, counting down.
TGTGTAATTAGTATACATATAAAATTGTATATCTGGCAAGCGAGACTGGGAGAGAGAGGAGAGAGGTGAGCGAGAGTGGATAGAGGCTTGCATATGTATATATGTTGAATTGAATATGTATATTTATCAAATAATTGTATATATACAATTGGTATATATATATATATATGTATTTGTATATCTAGCAAGAGATTGCAGAGAGAAAGATGCGAGAGGCGAGAGAGAGAAAGAGAGGAAAGAAAAAATAGCAATAAAACCCTAATTATAGTTACTTGTGGAATTTGAAAGATAAAACAGTGGCTATGTTTTAAAGAGAGGACCAAAAGCAAAAAGTAACCATACTTTTATCTGGTGGGCACAAAGGTCCCTATTTCCAAACTACTCAACTTTCCTAAAGTTTAGTTCTCAACTTCATGTCTATCAAGTTCTCTTTCTAAAAGGTTGAAACGATATAAAGAGGATTTGTGTGATTGTTGCATGAGTATCAAATTCAATTTTAAATTTTGATGTTATTCAATTTCAAACAAGAATGAGTCAACTTCTTTTATTATCTGATCATATATTTAAAAGGAAAAGCCACTTAAGTACACATCTTATCTTATATAATCTCTTAAAATTTTTAATATTTAAAAAAAATTCAAAAAAATTTCATCGGATACATCACTCTCCTCTCGTCGATATAGCTTATCTCCCTCTCAGATACATCCACTCCCCTCTCTGATACATCCTTCCTTTCGCAGATACATAAATCTCCTCTCAAATATATATCCCTCCCCTATGTATACGAATATCTTATCCTCTTTGATACATCCCTCTGCTATGTACCCAAATGTCTGTTTATGTATCCAAGAATCCAATGATGTATCCAGAAGTCAAGTGATATATCTAGAATTTCATAAGTTTTAAGAGATTTTTGTAATTTAAAAAAAAATAAAAATTAAAAATGAGATAATTAGCTCTTAACACTATAGAATTTATATAAGTCATACTATTTAAAATCTTCGTAGTGATAATCCCAACACCAGATGCTTTTAAGAAAAAAGATGGAAAAAACAATCAATTTTTTATCTCTCTTCAATGATCTGAATTATCTTAAAGCTCTATTGAAGAGGAAGTATTTTCTCTTACCAAAACTAATTAAATGAATTCAATTTTTTACCTGCGAAATGTTGCCTCATATTTCAACAACTTAATTTATATCTCCTTCTACCACTTCAAAAGCTTATAATAAATTCAATCATAAAATGGATTAAGTATATTTTTTACTTTGAAAATAGAGGAGTAACTATCAACTCCAAACCCTAATAATGTGGTCTCAATTTTCAATACCCCTTGTATCCTATGCTAGCGTTTTAAAATCCCCCCCCCCCCCCCCCCCCCTCCCCCCCAAATAAAAGTTCCAAACTTATTTAAAAGAATTATTGAAATGCACATAAATTGACTCGCTTATTTCACAAGTAAATCAACATTTCAATTGTAACATAGATTCAATTTATGGAGGAGTAACGACCAACTCTAAACCCTAATATCTAGTGTGGTCTCAATTTTTAGTAATTAATTCTATTATCTCAGCGCATTTAAATTTTCAAATCTAAAAGTTCTCAAAGAAAAAAGGGGGGGGGGGGGGGAGTTGGCTTATGACATTACTTTTAAGTTGCAAATTAAAGAATAAAAACTTTTTAAAAAGTGAAAAGAATAATTATTTTTATATGAAAAAATATAAATAAAACAACAATAACAACAACATACCCAGTGAAATTTCACAAGTGAAGTCTTGGGAGGGTAGAACGTACACAGACCTTACTACTACCTCATAGAAGTAGAGAGCTTGTTTCCTGAGAACCCTCATCTCAAAATTCATAAGCAGAAAGGACTAGATATGACAAAAAGTAAAAGAAAGCACATGACAATACGAAAATATGATACAATGAACACATAAACAACAAATAAGAAAAAGATAAATAAAGCTAGTATTAATTTTGTGGCTTACCCCAATAGCCAAGTTGAGTGAAGACAATGAAGTGGCACTTGCCACTCTAAGTCTATAGGTCTTGTTTGGATGAACATTGAAAATTTGGGGTGCGTACTGCTCATCCCCTCGTAACTTGCACTGAGGAACAACTAATTTGCTAAATTGCGCCGCAAGAGAACAATTGAATTGACCTCTCCCATTCATCAACAAACTCTGGTGTAATTTTACAATTAAAAAAAATAAAAAAATTATATTATATATAGGAAGTGGTATGAAATATATCAGTCAAAATTTATTTTTTGTACATATATCTTAAAATCTTTGATACTCTTAATATAATTTCTGACCTCACTACTATGGACATCAGCAAAATAAAATTTCAGATAGTTAATCATTGAGCTACTAAAAGCTTCCCCAATATATTATTTTTAATTTTTCAAAAGAAAAATAAATTTGATAGAGGAATATGATGAAAATTAAAGCTCTCTTTTAAATAATTGTAAGCTTGGATATATAAATAGTAGTGGAAGGGAAAAGGTGTAGATTATTGACTAAAGAGCCTATTTTTCATATTAATTGGTGTCAAAGTGTTGATTAGCACCATAGGATTTCATATTATTCAAAAATTACAAGGTAAACCTCGAAAAACTACATAACACATTCTATAATTCACGATTATAATTGAATTGTATCAATAATTAACAGCATTAGATGTGTGGTGAGATGATTAGAATCGTCTCTTCATCCTTAATCATAGAGTTTAGGTTCGAACTTTGAGTGTGAAAGAAAAATTATCCTTTAATGTGTGAATCAAATTAATCAAGCTGTGTAATACAGAGATAATTGAACTATGTCAATAATTAACAACATTAGTTGTGTGGTACGATGGTTAGAATCTCTTCATCCTTAATCATAAAGTTCAAGTTCGGACTTTGGGCATGAAAGAAACCTATCCTTTAATACGTGAATTAGATTAATCGAGATGTGTAAAGCAAATACCAGACGACAGACGGAAAATAGACATTGTTTGACCTACCTGTGGTTCACCAATCCAACGAAAAGGCTTAGAAGAGAGATCAATTTGTTGGTCATGATAACTTTTGTGCCACCAATCACTAAGTAACAAATTGAATTCTCCATCATAATGGAAAGCTTCTTTTTCATCTTTTGGTAGTTCCACTATAAGTGAACCATATAGTCCTGCTGATCTTTGCATCCCATAGTGTCCATGGTAGAAATATGTCCCTGCCTATTGTATTGAATTAAGTCATTAACCAACACATATATTTAGAAAGAAAAAAAAAACAAATATTATGTATATTTTAATTCGATAAATAGATATATATTTGTGTTCATATTGCAAAAGTAGATAAAGGGGATGCAGTCTAGTGCGCAGAGCATCATGTGTTCATCATGGCCCATGCAAGGGTAGAGACCTAGTTGTGATGAAGATACTACCCTAATGCAAGCAATAGTACTGATTGTTTTCGTGGCTTGAATCCTTTACCTATATGTTCCATGAAGATTATTTTACTCTTGCTTCAAGGTTTCACGCAAAGTCTGAGAAAGGACCCACGCTAAGAAGGGGGGGTATTGTAGATGGTTTACCCTAATGCAAACAAATATTGACGATTACTTTTCCACGACTCAAACTAGGTCACACAAGAATAATTTTATTATTGTCCAACATCCCCATTATATATTCATTAAGTATCTATAAATATTTAATTGTGATCTAACTTATTATTATACTAACAATTCAAAATTGTTATAGTAATTTATCAACTTCAAATTCTGAATACGTCTCGGCTTAGAATATAATGAATGATTAACTTTAGTTATAGAAGTATGTATCTACACTACTCTTGAATTTCTTTCTTGAATGCATGTTTCACTTAATTAACATTTCACTAATTTAAGCATTGAGGGATTAGAACTTGAAAAAACAATTACTACTATAGATAATGTTTCTTATTAAATTAAAACCTCAAATATTTTGGAATAATTTCATTTTGCTAATTAATAAGATAGATTACCTTGTCAACTTTAAACTTGTAAAGGAATGCTTCTCCAGGATAAATGGGACATTGAGAGATTGATGCAGTTCCATCTGCCCATGGTGTTCCATTCTATAATTACAAATTTAGAAAATCCAAAAATGAAAAACTAAAATGGTAAGAAACAATAATTATACATTTTTATTTTTAAAGAGACTCATTTACTTTTTGTAATAACATTTTTATTCATACCAAACAAATCCTTTATAAAAAAAAAATTAAGTATATATGTTAAAATTACTGTATATAAAATTACACATAAAATCGAAACATCGTAAGTAAAATCTCTAACTTCGCCATTTTTACCACCACCAACAACAAATTTAGTCACAATTAGAAAGAGTGATTTTTCTTACGGTGAATCAATGAGAAATTTGTGTTATAAAACACAAATTTTTCACCTAATTAATCAGCTTACTAGGAAAGCGTATGGTGAATTAACTTTACTAAAATACTGCAGAAACTTCCTAATATTTTCAAATATTGCTATTTTTTCTTTGTCGGCGATTCAATCAAAATATCTATAGAAATAGCAACTGAACATATTTGGTCAAAAATTTCAATGGCAAATTAGTGGGTTTTTTTTTTAGTATTGAATTACCTTGTCAAGGCGTTTCACCCACTTACAACAAACAAAACTTTCTAGTATTTTTGTGTAAAAATATTATTATTTTTTCTTTTCTCAATGATTCAAACAAAACACTTATAGGAATAGTAACTAAACATATTTAGTCGAAAATTTCAATGGCAAATTAGTGGTTTTCTTTAGTACTCACAAGCGAAATCTAACAAAAAAAATTATAGCGCCTACTGAAAACCTTACCCCTATCTTGTGAAGGTGTTTCTCCCACTTGCAACAAACAAAACTTTCTAATATATTTGTGTGAAAATGTTATTATTTTTTCTTTTCTCAATGATTCAATCAAAATACCTACAGGAACAACAACCGAACATATTTAGTCGAAAATTTCAATGGCAAATTGGTGGTCACAAGTGAAATCTAAAAATAAAATTGTAGCGCCTACTGAAAACCGCGTTTTGGCCACTTACAACAAACAAAACTTTTTATTAGTTAGGTAAATAAAATTAATTTTACCTGTGAAAGTCCATGCCAATGAATGACAACTCCTTCAGTTGGTAGGTTGTTGGTGAGGTGAACAAAAATGTTATCCCCAACAATTGCTCTAATTGTTGGACCAGGAAATTGTCCATTGATAGTTATCACAACACCATCCACACCATCTGGACACCAATGCTTGTACTCCACTACCCATTTATATTCCCTATTTTTGGCTAAAATTGATGACAAAAACAAGAAGTACAAGAACAAGAAGATGCCAAATAATGAAGACATCTTCTTGATTATGAAACTAGTAACAATTAGAAAAGGAGAAAGGAGATTGCAAAGGGAGATATATATAGACAACCAAGAAGTTGTCTTTTGTAACTTTTTTGTTTTTTGTGTATAGGTAATCCGAGTCAAGGGTATATCAAAATTACAGTCAGCACTAGCCTCTTTATTTACCTTCAGAAGATGGGGATAAAATCTATACACATATCATATTTTTTAGATTTTATTTGTAAGATTATACTGAATATATTGTTGTATGTTATGGTGTTTGGTCGAAGAGTTGAGGTCTTATTGGGAAGGGATGGAGTCCGTGTATACTCCACTCTTTTCAAATCTACTTATGGGATCACATTTAGTATATTGTTGAGGTATTTTGGGGCTAAAGCTTTCAAAATTTGTTTATTTTAATAGTCATATAATCTTAGGCTTTTAAGTAATTAATGAAGTGTTTCCTTGGTCAAAGATTCTTAAAAAAAATAGTTTGGATAATTAAGGTAGTTGACTAATTTTCTCTAAGGGTCATGTTATAATTTGACGTATGATATATATATTATTAAATGATCAAATATACATTTAAAGTATTTTGATTTTTTGAGTTTATATTTGAATTGTTTAATGTATGAATTCTTTCTACATGAACTATCATCAAATATTTATTAAAACATATTTAAAACTAATATCTAATGGTGCGTATACTGGTCCTTAAAAGAAAATCATTGTGCGAAGTAACACTATATTGTCTCGTCTACTCTATTCTAAAAAGCGTCATTGTCTTGTTTTCAGGTCTCTATGTCTATCCGAGGTTCTTCATTCTCAGAAAGCTTCAACTTTATTATTTATGCATATATGAATGTAACAAACAAACAGTCACATATTTTTCTTTTTTTTTCAACTTGATATTTGATACTTGTATTGAGGCTCAATTAGATTTAAATTCGCGCATTGCATGTTCTATTTTTAGGTGACACTCAAATTGAAAAAGATTTTTTTCTATTTCTAAAAACTCAAATCTAAAACCTTTCTTAAAAGGCGATGGAACCCGAACCGCTCCACCACAACCATGTTACATGGTGCATATATTCCATACACGTTATTTATTCGTACTATGTGGCTCTAACTGTTATATGTGATTGACCTTAGATTATATCATTATAGCTTTAGTATAACACTATATAAGAAGAATAAATTCGTTAAACATTAGTATATATGAAGAAATTTTAGGCCATTAATTTGGTATAAAGAAAATATTTCACCACTTTTTTGTTATTTTCGATCTTCAAGTATCATCACAAAATTAATTGTCTTTCACCCCCCACCCCCCACCCCCACCAAAAAAAATTCAATAAATTAATTGGAATGTAGATAAGCAAATATATACTAGTTAATTAGCTGACATAGCTATAGTTTGGAATAATTACGATTCGTGACTAACATATTTGTATAATTATAGTTTAAGTTTGTACAGTGAATTGTATAGTGAATTGTATCAAATATACAAATACTGTGAATTGTATAGCGAATTATACAAATATTGCATCAATTGTATGGCGAAATATACAAACACTGCGAATTGTATAGCGAATTATCCAAATCATGTGTATGAACTATATAGCAAAATATAATAGAGAAATTTCGAATGGTATAGCAAATTCTATAAACTCTATAAAAAAAATTGAGGAATTGTATAACGAAAAATACAAACATTACGAATTGTATAGTGAATAATACAAAAGATGTGTGCGAATTGTATAGCAAAATATACAAACATTATACCAAACTGTATAGCGATTTATATAAACACTATACAAAAACTGCGAATTGTAACAAATTATACAAATATTGTGCAAATTGTATACTAAAAATATATAAATATTATTATAATTATAAAATGTAATTACCTAAACTACAGTTATAAAACATAATTAAAATATTTTTAAGTGTCTCTGTGCAAAAATTCCTCTAGTATTAATCATACAAGGCTACACAAAAATGTGTCTCATACAAAGAAAGTCATACCAAGTTAACTAATTTGTACTTTAATTAGCTTATATTAGTTACTACTTTATACTTCTTCTGTTCTTTTCAATTGTCATAATTTTTTTTAAAAAAATAAAAAAAATATGAATTTTAATTAATATTTTAAAATATATGTTTTATTATACTGATGTGCCAAAAGTTATAATTTATAGTAATTTTACATATACTTTTTGAATATAGAAATTTTGTTTTAAAATGTCAAATTAATATAGTTTAATTTAACCTTAAAAATTAGTTAAACTGACTTTCGAAAAATATAATATGATAACTAAAAATAAATAGAGAGATTCTTAATTTGAAAATTACACAATATGACAAACATTCACTATGTAATTATTAAACATAATTATAATTTAAATTAATAACAATTTGCTGATATTATTTTACTCAAATAGTTATTTTAATATGAATCCTACGTTTATCAATTTGTGAGTTCATGATTTGAAATTAAAATTGTGTATTTCATATGAAGCATCCGGAACAAGGATCTGAACTAAATTTATTCAGTTTAATCGTGAAATACCTGTTCTACTTTACGAATGAAAAATCACACCAATTTTTGGATGGAAGTAACCTAGTTTGGAGAATAGATTTTGAAAATATAAACACCTCTAATATGATTTTATAAAAATTTCAGTTTGAAACTCTGTACTTAACCTATTTTTCTTTTGGTTAACCCATGATATATAAAATTTCTCGTATATCTTCTCTATTATATAAGCGAACAATAACTCAAACATTGCCAAGGCCAAACACATAGATTTGATTATTTTTACATTCTCATTTATATGATTAAATTTAAAATTAAAATATGATACTCTATTTGTTTCAATTTGTTCATCCTTTTTTTAGTTCATCTCAAAGAAAATGTCTCTTGCTCTTTTTTTGGTAATTTTAAGGAACTTTTCACATGACATGTTACCGCAAGATCTTTCAGAATGTACATTGACCCTACTAACATCTTCCATGTCAAAGCACCGTGTAGCTAGAAACACCAGCACGTGGAGTGATCAACAACAAAAACAACATACCGAGTGCAATTGCACAAGTGGAGTCTGGGGAGGGACGCAGGCCCTACCACTACCTCTTAGAGATAGAGAGATTGTTTCTGAAAGACCCTCATCTCAAAGATTAACAACAACAACAGTGGAATCCCACGAGTAGGATCTAGAGAGGATAAGATGTACGCAGACCTTACCACTACCTCAGAGAGAAAGAGAGGTTGTTTCTGAAAAAACCTCAACCAGATGGAGTGATCAAAGACCACAAATCTGTAATCACTACCTACTCATTCAAAGATTAACCTTTTCAAATCTCATTGGGGAGGGAGGAGCATGAATATTAAGATTGACAATTGAAATGTTATAATTTGGGTAAATAACATATGAAGCCAATCTCATGAATATTTCATCACTAACAATAATCTAGAAGTACAAACAAAAAAGTTCTTTCCTAACCAACAATATCTGCAGTTGGAAGGGTCATATATCCTACTGTAAGTCTTCTTAAAGCCTCTCACTCTACTTTCTTGCTCTCCTTGGCGGCGACTTCTTCGCTGCTCTGTGTTTTCGACTCATCGAACTCCAACAACTGCTCAACCATAAAATCAAGAATACAGTTCAGCTTGGATGAAAAATGCAATGTTTCAAAGGTTTAGAAAAGCCCCATCTAGTGTTGCTCTCATAAGGAGGAAAAAATCAAACAAGATTAGCGATTATTCTTCCCTCAAGGCACATAATTTGATTATAGTAGTCAGGGTTCAAATCCTAGAGGAAGTAAAAAGCGCTAGGTGATTTCTTCTCATCTGTCCGGGCAAAATTATTCGGTACATGTTCTGGTGGGAAATAGCAGGTACACGACAGAATCCCTACTACTTTCTTTTTAAACCAAACTAGTAGTGGATTTTCCTTTCCCTAGTTCCGAACAACACATGAAGAATGCTTTTCTCTTATCTACTCTTCAATGATGTCAATGAACGACAAGACATGTGTGGCCTAAAATGATCTACTATTGCTTTTCTTGCCGAAACACCAAGGACTGAATCCTAATATATGTAATCCCCTGAGCATACACCACAATTTCGAGTAAAGAGAGAACAAACATTCAAGGTCTGTTAAACAGCAATGGAATGAGGAAATTATAGATCAGTAAAAGAGAAATTTACCGGCTTCACATCCCCATTCCAAATGCAGTGCACGGCTAAACATCCAATTACAGCTGGAACAATATACAAAAGCGCGGGCTGGAACAAAAGGAGTGAACAAAGTGCAAAGTTAGAGAATATCTATAAGGGCGCCGAAGTCTTGCTACAGGAATAAAACAAACAAGCTTTTCTGAGAACCAACCTGTGCAGCTTGAAACCAGTTCATAACAATAATGGTTGAAACCACACCAATTGCGTATCCCAAAAATGCGCTTTTAAAGTATTGAGGCTCCTTCCCTCTGGAGACATCAAACCGGAGTGCCAATGCCACAAAAATGCCTGAATAACAGGATAATTACTAGTTTATGACAAAAACTAAAATAATGAGAGGTAAGAAACGGAGCAAGTTCACCGGTGGAAAAAGTCCATTGCAAATTCATAAATTGCCTTTTGTAGACAGGTCACTTAAAAGCAACATGTCTTTATGGTAAGAAGGATGTTATACCAGGAATTACAATATCCCCGAGACCAAGCATTGAAAAAGGACGCTTCAAATCCGCTGTGGGGAACAAAAGCTGCAAAAAGGAAACAAAAAGCAAATTCTAATTACATACAGTAAAAACGACAGAAAAGGTCAGAATTGACAAATTGGAAGATAAGCTATATGAAAAATAATCACTATACGCACCTTGATGGGAGCATCAAAAGACTTAGCAACACTGACCATCACTGGGGTAAAAAAGACCCAGAATATGTCATATACAAAAAGTCCAGCCTGCAGTAAAAGAACATAGGGTTCATTCAGCACAAAGACGGTAATTTAATATAGAGAAAGTGCCAGAAACGACGTCACACACAAAAAACCTCAACAAACTCTTCTTAATTCTTGTCCAACCATGTATTATACACTGGAAAAAGGATGTGTTTATGCAATGCACACTTGGGAGTCCCACTTCAACTATTAAGTTGTGCTGTTTGAGCCCAGTAGGAATAAACGAATGACACCTCTGAACTGTGCACAACTAAATATTCTCCCTCTGTCCCAAAATAAGTATAAACAACAACAACATACCCAGTGGAATCCCACAAGTGGGGTCTGGGAGGTAAAATGTACGCAGACCTCACCACTACCTCAAAGGTAAAAAGGTTGTTTCCTGGGAATCCTCGTCTCAAAAAAGTATCACCTTAGGAATTCAAGAAAAAGAATTGTATTTTTTCCAACAATACCCTTGTACTATTTTCTTAAAGTGTCAAAATCTCAAAAAACATTTATTAAATAGGGGTAGTTGAGTAAACTACGCATTCTATTTATTAATTTCTTAATGGACGTGATATTGGTTAAAGTGACACTTATTTTGAGATGGGGGGAGTACACATTAAAGTAAAACCTCTCTCTTACCAATAGTATGGCACCAGTCTTAAATGATCCAAGTGAAAGCATTTCAATCCCCTGCAAGTTAAAACGGCAAAACAAAGTCCTCCATTCAATACTTCAGTTATACAAGGAATGTAGTGGCATGGCCACCTTGAACTTTTGTACAGATAAGAAATTATCTATCTATAAACTGGAAGACATCAAAATTCAGTGGAGAAAGTAAGCCAGGATGTGCCATTGTGGATTCAAATGGTATAAGCTATGTAGACTTATGGGCTATGAGCTTCTTCAAAGGATATCAAACACGTTTTTTGGAAATAAAGGATTCATAGAAGGTGAAGTGTAGTAATGCACGTTGAACTACCAATCTATATGACACATCTAGAAGCAAAGATCAAAAGGAGTGGGCTAAAATTAGTTGGATATCGATGCTTAACAAACATCAAAAGGAGAGAGAGAGACACACATTCATATCACGAACCTGATCCTAGAGAAATGACTGATACTAGCATATTTTTCTGTCAGAACAAATGGCAAATACTAAGAAGTAGAATTTGTTTTCAATAAATAAGAATACCAAGAAAATCTTTTTTTTAAACTGTGACGTCTGTCCCAACTTGCGTGCACCTCGCTGCCAACTCCTACCAGCGAAAGAAATCACTTACTGTTTTTGTGTTTGTTAGAATTTAAACCTGAGATCTCATAGGTCTCACCCACTTCATTGACCACTAAACCACACTGTGGGTGCTAACTCAAAGAAAATCTTATGCATAAAATGAAGCCAGATCAATGAAAAATCACTATTTCAACTTCAAGTAATCCAACCAATTTCTACAGTTCATCAGACACACAACAGTAACGGAACTGGCTGCAACAATGTGACAAGCTTTTGTTAATAGAAATAAACATTCAATTCAGTGTTCAACCATCAGAAGGAGAAAAGACGATGTGAGAAGGTTGTTTCACGATTTCAAAGCAACAGATAAAGTAACTGTGCTAGTTGTGCAGACAAACCTGAATAGAAAATGCAAGGCCCAATACATTGTTAGCTAGCCAATGCTTCTGTTTCGCATACCATACACAGAACATAGTTCCAGGAATTGCAGCAACAATATGGGACCTTGTGAACTCAAACTCCAAAGCTGAGAAATAAACAAATAAACATCATCTCCAGAGAAAAGAAAAGACAGAAAACCGACAAATTCCAGTCAAAGACGTGAAGATGTACCACCCAGTGTGATATGATATAGAGGGAAAATGCCATTAATTAATGATTGAGATGCTACCAATGAAATTATATTACTTCATTTTTAAAAAAGGGGAAAAAAAGGGTGGTCCATACAGCGGAAATATGGGAAGTGCCATATTATGAGATCTTCATTCCACTTTTTCGGCAAGAATCGTTTGATAGCAGGTAACAGTGTTGCACTGCAAAGCCCCAAAGAAAGGGATGATATAAATACATATAACGAAACTACTTCTTAGAAAATTGCATAAGAATATATTAAGCATAGTAGAATGATCCATACGGAAAAAACATACGAAAAAGCAGCAATGCCAAGTACAAAAAAGTAGCACGTCAATACAGCATTAACCAGGTCTTTCGAGAGGAACTTAAAAAGCAAGAACAACGACAAGAGCATTGCACTTCCAACCAAGGGGAATCTCATTGCATGTTCTTTAGACATTGTCTCCTACAAAGTAGAAAAGAAAAAGTTTAAGAAACATAAAAACAGATAAACAAATAAAAGGGAGACTGCAACTTAAGAGTCCGACCGGGAATATACCGAAGGTGGAGTTGGCTTAACCGAACGGTAGCAACCCACATAAACAGTGAGGCAAGCCATTAGCACAACATTTACATTTGGGTCCACATTCACAACCAGTGGGGCCAAACTCAAACCTGAAATTCACAATCAAAAAGCAATAGTTCTCAATGTAATTCAAAAACATGAAATCTAGAAAGAGATTTGGAATAACCAGCAGCCTTTTCTCCTCTCCACATACCATACACAACCAGTCATTAATGGCGGAATTGAAGAAAGAAGAAGCAGTCATTAATGGTGGAATTGAAGAAAGAAGAAGCAATCATTAATGGTCGAATTGAAAGGAAGAAAAAGAAGAAGCAGCAGCCATTAATGGCTAAATTGAAAGGAAAAAGAACATAGTTGGTCAATTTTGGTAATCTTTTGAAAATTGGGCTAATTTTAAGGTAATGCAAAAAGCCGAGTGGCCACCTGGTGTAGTTGCCCATTCATCAATGTACACCCACAAAGTTAGACCTACTAAAATACAGGAAGCTAGGTAATGAGCATACACCCAACAGACAACAAAATAAGAGGAAACTTTTGATTAGCTATCACAACACTACATCAGCATATACTCTAACTGACTTGATGATAGTACCTAGCTAAGATTATCTGGCTATCATCTAATCCTCCAATTCCAGCAGCTCAAAACTAACACGGAAAGTGGATTGCAGAGAAAACCGAAAAACAAGAATCCACAAAGGATTGTGATATTTGAAGGAAATGGCCAGCTAGGGGAGGGTGCTAAACACCAGCATATCAATCTATCAATCAACTAGGCTTCAGTCCCAACCTAATCGGGATCAGTGAGGGTAAATGCCACTTAGCCTAGTAAAGAACATTTTGCTGGACATGTATTGAAGTTCAAGAGTAACAACGAAGGCCCATAGACCCCTTGAGATAACCCCAATGCCTACTTCATAAGCATAAATACATAAAATGATGCTAGTAGTTTGTCGGCCTAAATCATTACACCATTTGACAGAGCATTGTATTAAAATAATCAAGCTTAAGAATTTCCAGAGGATTGATCTCTTACGATGAGCAACGAAATATTATCGCAGTTATAGAATAGGATATTTGGTCATAACTTTGAGAAGCTTAAGTCATAAAAGTAAAGCATTGGAATAGAGGAACTGTTCTGTTTTACAACACATCTAAAGTGAGAAAAATATAATACTAGCAACAAACTCACGAGTTCTAAAGATTTATCAGAATTCCTTCATTTCCAAGTAATCACAACATAAATGAAACTCACTATACTATACATTACCAAAAGAAACATTCACCAATCGAACAACACGAGATAAAATCATAGTACTATGTAATTCCCTACCAGAAGCAACACGCAAGAACCAAATCGAACAGTGAAACCGAACCTGCTAAAGCAACATTTGCTAATCGTTCGCTATTCATCATCCTCACAGACAACTAACTCAGAAACACTCTCTGCTTCCGCCCCACAGTATAACAGAGATAAGCTACAACAAGCCAGAAAAATTAAGTATTAGTAACAATAATCAACATTTACATCTTTTCAGATCCTAAAACATTAATGTAAAGGGATAAAGATTCAATCTTTAGCAATATTTCTCACCAAATCTTATCAAGATTTGTCTCTCTGGACATTTCAACAAAAACCCAATTCTTGGAAATGAACAAATTTGCACCTTTATACAAGGAAAAACAACCCCAATTCTCTAAATCGAATGAATTTACCTCTAACATACAGGAACCCCAATTAATTGAAAATTTCAAAAAAATCAAAATTCTTAACAAAAACCCAATCTTTGAAAAAAACAAAGAACCCCAATCAAAACATAAAGTCAAAACACATATATCATAAGGTGTTTAATTCATTTTTACCTTACAAAGCTGATCTCCAAGTACACAGATCAAGAAAGATTTTTTCAACAAGATAGAATTTTTGTAACGTTTTTTGGATTTTTCCTTTGATTTATATATAGATTTTTAAAAAAGGAAAAAAATTAAAAATAGGGTTTTAAGGTTTGGGTCAAAATACAGTCATTAATCTGTTTCCTATTGGAAGAAGCACATTGAGATGGGTTGTCTTAACCAATTGGAGACTGCCATGTCAACCTCTTGAGAAATTATGCCACTTGGCTCTTCCTAATTTATTGATGAATTTTATTTAGATGCTTCAATTATGAGTTGTTTTTGTCATTGCTATATGGGGTGGAGTGTTGGCTAGTCAAAAACTCACATATTCTGAATGTGCAGGTTGCGGAGATGAAGATGTTGAGATGGATGTGTGGACATATTAGGGGTGATAAGATTAGGAATGTGACCATTTGGGAGAAGTTAGGGCGTGACCTTTGTGGTAGACAAGATGAGGGAATCGAGACTGTGATGTTTTGAGCATGTGTAGAGAAGAAGTGCCGACGATCCTGTTAGGAGGTACGAGAGGTTGAATTTAGGGGTTACACGGAAGGGTAGAAGTAAATCGAAAAAGTATTGGGGTAGGTGATTAGACAGGATATGGTGCAGCTTTATCTCGACATGACCTTAGATAAAAAGGAGTAGAGATCGAGTATTATGGTAGAAGATTAATAGGCTAGTAGTGGTAGGATGATATCTGGGTTTATGATATAGTAGGTTAGTAAGATTAGTCATGTTTCTATATCTTGTGTATCCGTCTTATATTTGTTACTTTTATTGTATTTATATATTATCATTTTCTTTCCATTTTAGTCGTGTTTTTTTTCTTCTTTTTTTTTCATATCGAGTATCTTCTACTTTTGGGGGTTTGATATTTTTAAGACGAGCGTCTTTCAAAATAGTCTATCTATCTCTATGAAAGGGTGATAAAGTCTGCATACATTTTACCCTCTCCAGACTCTACTCGTAGAATTTCACTGCATATGTTGTTGTTGTTGTTTAATTACAAATTGTTTCAATTAAAAAGATGATAAAGTATTTCAATTAGTGCTTGGATACTTTTAATTTAAACTTTGAAAAACTTTTACTTATATTCTCAAGCACTCATTCATCTAAGATAAGTTGACTTCTTGAAACATGTCACATCTTTTTATTATATGCATCATCATCAATAAGTTATAGAACCTCATATGCAAAGACAGAGTTGCCCTTATTCGAAAGGTATCAAATGACACTTCTTCATCAAAATATTATACTATATATACACGTCAAATTTTAATTTATACGTACATACATATTTACACATACAAAAAAAAAATGTTGACACTTCATGAGATAAGGTGAAGCTATTAGTGCAACAGGAAAGGGTTGGAAAGCTCCATCATTGGCAAGTCAGGTGAATGAAATGTATAATTAAATAAAAATAATATATTTTACATAATTAACTTAAAATAAGGGTAACATTGTTTTCTAAAATTTGAATTGAAAATGTCTAATAAAAACATTTCTTGTATGTTCAGCTATCCAAATTTAAGAATTAATTTTAATTCCTACAAACTATACAAACCTTTCAGGATTTATGTTCTCAAGTCTTCGAGTCATCTCAACTTGAAGACAATGCTCCTACTCCAATCTATAATATGTGTCATTATATCATGGTGTACTTTTGAAGTCAATCTCGAAACGCAACTTGCTTACTTGAGACTGTCTTTGCTATTTTGAAAATGCATAGGTTCTTCACAAAATTCTATTTCACGTTAGACTACTCTTGAATTCGAATTTTTGTCTTCTTCTAGATTTATAGCCAAACACTAACTCTACAATATTAATTATTGGAAAAACTACCAAAAAATAGATCAAATTATAAATTGTTTACTCAAATTGGACCTAACTCAAACTATTTATCCTTAATGAACTCATAACCAAAACTATTTATCCTTTAATTTTACCCACTTTTTTTTTAATCCCACTCATGACGTTAACATCATTACTATGAATTGATCTTCTGGGATACCCTGTCCGTTAGTATATTATATTGATACCATAGTATCATATACTCCATTGATATCATATAAGATTGAGCTCTTTTTTAAAAACTAAATAAGGAATATAATAATTAAGAGAAAATTATTAAACTATCTTACTCATTAAATTTTAAATTAGTAGAAAATATATTTTTTGTGATACTCCATTAGTATATTGATATCATATAGGATCGAGCTTAATCCTCTTTGATATCCCATCCATATATTGATAATATTGATATCATATAGGATCGAGCTTAATCCTCTTTGATATCCCATCCATATATTGATACTCTATCGGCATCCTTTGTGATATTCATCGATATATACCCTATTGGTATCTTCTGTGATATTTCGTTAATATATGATACCTTATTGATTTTCTTTGTGATACTTCATCGATATTAACTTATTGGTATCATATAAGGTGAGTGTCGATGTCAGCATGCGAATTCTAAAATAAATCTATACTATTTTTTCCTTGATTATTTTATGGTATATTTATGTGAACTAATTGTGTCTCTTGAATTAATCACACATGACTTTTTATTTGTACAATCTAGTAAATATAGAAGTCTCTTGAAATGATTTCTCCTGAACCAACTACCATCACATGTTTCAAAACTTTTCACCAATCATCAAAATTCTGTTAAATCTAATATATTCTTATCAAAAAATATAATTTAACGATCAATGACATTGATTGAATACTATGAAGTCTCAAATTTAATTTCCAACAAAAATAAAGATTATTTTTTCTCTCTTTATTTTAATTTTGATAGACAAAATTACCTAATATTTATTTCAAATAAGAGGTGACAACTTGCACGTATCCATCCACAGAAGATAGCCCCAACACCATATGTATAATTTTTTTAAAAAAATTTTTAAAGGCGGCATGAAAATGCCTAATACCTAATATATTCTCGTGATACTCCATCAGTATATTGATATTTTATCGGTATCATATAATTTTGAGCGTTTTTTTAATAAATAAAATAATTAAGAAAAAAATTATTAAAGTCACAAATTCATATATTAAATTCTAAATTAGTAGAAATATATTCTTTGTCATACTCTGTCCGTATATTGATACCATATCAGTATTATAACGGCCCGAACTTAATTCTTTGTGATGCCCTATCGATATATGTATACCCTATTGATATATCATAGAAGGTGGAAACTGACATCAATATGATGTCAATGCGTGAATTTTAATAGTAGGAGCATATTTGTAAGAGAGTATATAAACATAAATAGTTTGCTTTAAATGTATATAAACTTAATTTTTCCTATTATTTAGTCTTCGTGGACAGAATTACCCTTCGTTTTTAAGGCGGTATGACCTAAGAGGGGTGCCGGGGGGCCTTTATATATATAAAGAAGATTCCTATATGAAGATCCCTAAATCCCTATCATCTTAATTCCCCTGTTCCAAGCTCCTGTTTGGAATAAGGCATAATTCTCCAGAATCTCTCTGTTTTCTTCTTTTTTGTACAATTTTATCATCTTCCCCAAGGTCTGTACATATATATAGCAATTTATATCTGAAATTAGTTAGTATACTACACATCTGTTCTTCTTTTTTGTTTTCCCCTTTTCAAAAATCCTATCTTTAGGCCATGTCTACAGTTGTTGGGCTTGAGATTGAGGATCAGAAAATCGTGAACAACATTCAAGATTTATCCATTCAAGAACAGGTAACAATGGGGTTTTTTCTTTTTTTCGATTTTAGGTTTCATTTGAGTTTCCCCAAGTGCGTGAAGAAGTTTCAGTTTCATTGAAAATGTTATATGTTTGCAGTTGTTTTTTCTTGTTTAGGTTTTTTCTTGTTTAGGGTTTTACAGAGGCTCAATTGATTTGGGTGTTAGCTGGATTTGATTTTAGAGATGAATTCAAGATTTTAGGTTTATGTGTTTTGAAACCCTAGCTTTTTTTTTTTGTGTGTGTGCTTAATGGGTTGATGATACATTCTTTATAGATATAAACCCTAGTGATCTGACCCTTGCCCGGATCCGGTGCATAATGGGAGCTAATTGCACTGGGTTGCGCGTTTCGATGCAGTTTCGATGAACTAGTAACCTTTATTGTGTCTCTGCCCTAATTGATCTTGTCTTGTGAATTATGGATGAATAGGTTGGAATTGGATTATTGGAAGTTTGATTAGTATGTGTTTGATTAGAAGTTCAATCAATATCGTTAAGTTCCAGCTGAACACATTTTGTTTCAATACTCAATAATTTGTCTTTTGATATTAATCAGGGGTTCTTTATTGCTAGAGATCTTTCTGCATTTTCCTATTTGATAACTTTGGTGTTTGGTCTAGCTTGCACGCACCTTGACTAGTTCACGGGATAACTGCAATAAGTGCCAGATAACTCTGTCCATCGAGTCTAGGACAAATGGGTTATCCAGTGTTTTTGTCTCTGCTCGGATTTGACCTCTAGGCCACATCCTTGGGTAGATTTTCTAGTGACGTGGAAATTTGTGAACAATGGTCAATTGGAAGCATTTGGAATTTGGATATAGCAGTTAGTTAAAGATTCTTGATGTAATTATCATTTGACACCCTTTGAAATAGATTTCATGGTTAGTTATAATGAGAGTTAAGTATCTTAATCTTATAAGATACTTGAAGTCCATTAATACCGATTATTTTTCTTCCTGTTTCCATCTTGGCATGTGAATATAGCGTGTTGTGTTGCTTGTCAAGCATTTGATGAATAGAATATAATCTTTATATTCTACAGGCCTACTGCTATGTTATTTGATTAGACGATACAGGTTAAGCTGATTGATGTGGATTTTGATTTTGCAGACTAAAATGAAGAGCATTTCTGAGGAAAGGCACCAAGTTGATTGTGAGAACAATCATCATGGTGTCTGTGCCATATGTTTGAATAAGATAGTGCTTCAAGAAACTGCTCTTGTAAAAGGTTGCGAGCATGCCTACTGGTATGCATATAGAACCAATCTCCATCCGTTTACTGCCATTTTGATCATCATTCACTGATAGAATTGTATCCAATATACTGTTTTGGATAATCTTGATCACTTAAAGTTTGTTCTAAGCTAGTTATTCTACGTTTGTTAGTTATCTACTGCCATATGATCACCATGCTGCTGATAGGATTTATCCAGTTTATTGTTAAGGTGAACAAATTGCTTACATTTGGTTTGCATCGAACTATCAAGAAAGATAGCTTCTTGTATTGTTGTTATTAGGTTTATCGAAATGACAGTAAATCGATGTCAAAATGAACAAATGAACTATAAAGTAAAGAAATCCGCATGCCAGATATATTGATTCCCTCAGCAGCACCTGTCCATCAGCAGAGTGAAGAAGGAATAAATTTTGTTGCATTGTTCAGTTTGCTGCAGGGATATTTTTGCTCTTTTCTATATTGGGTGAACATAAGAAGGGAAGAAAGGAAATTTACTATATCTCTGCAATCAATAGTATTCTCTCTTCTATGATTGTATGCTCAATCTCCTCTACACCCGAAAGAATGTTCTGTTTCAGTAAAGCTGTGTTAATAGCCTTTGTGTTGGTCTTGGGGGATTCGTTTTAGTTATCATTTGTGATTGACTTTTGTGCATCAATTGCATTGATGTGTTTTAGTTTGTTAGGTTTCAAATGATTATGCATGCTGTTTTCAGCTGGACCAAACCTGTTATCTATACGCTTACTTGAAAAAAGAACAAAGGTTTAAATTGCTAGGCATTTGGTCGAACTTTCATTATGGTCTTCCAGCTTTGTTTTGACTGATGCATATTGCTATAAAATGATTACCCTCTCAGAGGATGCTGTAACAATCTTCTAATATATACATTTGCCACTAAGCTTTCATGGTTCTTGCAAGTCTACTCTTGGTAATAAAGAGAAAGTACCGACAGTAATATATATCTCCTTACTTTGGTGCAGTATGACATGCATCCTTCGGTGGGCAACCTACAAAAAGGAACCAACATGCCCTCAGTGTAAACATCCATTTGAGTTTCTCCACATCCATCGCGCACTTGATGGAAGGTAACCAATATTTTGGTTCAACTTTCTCTGGTATATGTGATACATGATGATGCTAATAATGTGACACGTGGTATTTAATATACATCCTTAGTTGCACTTGCACCAGTTAAGTATGAAACAATGTGCATAATTCTTCAAGGAGGAAAAAATGTTTTTGTCAATTCTTTTCTTGATCTACCACTTGTTTTCTTAATCTGTTTGTTACGTCGACAGGCTATTTATGCGTGTCTTATTCCCTTCACAAACATGATGATCTAATTAATCATCCGGTTGATTTTCGTAAGAGTCCTAGAGCTGTATTATTGCCTTGGTAAACTTGGCCAGTAAAGTGTGGTTGGTAAATGTTGTCTATTTTCCTTCTTTGGTCAAACGTGGTGCAATCTGGAAAGGGCATGGAAGTGTCATATAAAGAATTTCTAGAGAGATCCTCATCACCACTTGGTTTTACCGCGAATTCCCTATTTTGAATATGCCACAGGCTGACTTATAAAGATTCTGACCATTGTTGGTGTTACTAAGTTCCTAGAGATGCACCTTCTCAAAAAAAAAAAAGGAAGGTTCCTAGAGATGCATCCAATTGACCACCGAATATGTAATTTGAAGTCACCTAAATAGGTAATTCTTAATACATTCCTTCCAATGGTTCTCCTGGTCGAAGAGAGATCTATGTTGTCCTTGGAAGAATATGGTTTGTTAGTCAAAAGCATGTTATTGGGTTGTATTGTGGAGCAAAATCTTGTCTGACGTTGTTTTCTTCTTGTTTATTTCCTGTAATTTTGTTTTTGAACATCCCTGTAGTTGTTGTTGGTTATTTAATCCGAAGAAATGACACATTGTTTCAACAGCATCCAGGACTACATGTTCGAGGAGAGTGTCTGCCTTCTCCTGAGAGCATCATGGTTCAAACCCTTGAATGTGGAGGAAAAACAAGAAGTTGATGATGACATGGATCACTTCTATGCATATGAGGATGACGATGAAGAGCTAGAAGACTTCCATTTTACTAGTTCACCAAGTCTCCGCATAGGCAACAGGAGATGGGGCGATAATGGTTATGTCAGGGCAGGAAGGCAAGAAGCAAGACCCGCTCATCGCCCGAACTCCCAGGACTCAGGTGCTGGCCCATCACGCCAGACTAAGAAGAAAGAGGCTGCTGTTCCTAAAGCAACTGTTGGCCGACGTGCAAAGAGGGCACTCAAGCGCGAAGCTGCTGATAAGGCGGCTGCTGAAAAGCGCCAGCAGCATCTGCTGAGGTTGGGTCGGATATGAGTTGCCTCCATCACTGCCCTTAAAGATCATGACATAATGAATCACCGCTGTACAGTATCTAGTTCCTTCGTTTCATTTGTAGAATAATGCCCACAGTTTAGATGCTGCATTTACCAAATGGCTTGAAACCATTTCATGCCTCTTATATCTCTCGGAGAGAAATTTATGACAATGGGGAAGCAAGACTCTTATTTCCGCCATTATATGTACATTGTTAGGTTAATATAGGAATTATCAGCTTTTTGTCGAAATTATTAGGTGTTCACTTCTTCTATCTAAATTATTGTCAAACATTTATCGAGATATACTTCAACTATTGTTGTTCACTTTTTCCCTACTTATCAATCGTCGTTCAGATAGAAAAAGTGAGCAATTGATAGTTGTGACGTGTTTTCGTTAATGTTTGATGATAGTTAAAATATGAAACTCAAAACACAAGAATACTTGAGATATGTTTTTGACTTAAGATCTTAGTTAAAACAAATGAATTATGTACCCAGTTGACTGGTTCAATAGCGTTCTCTATGAAAGTACGATGTCTTTCTAAGTTATAGAGGTGAAGATACTTATAAAACTTTTACGGGTTATTTTATCAAGCTTTTGAGAAACAAGGGAATATTAACATTTCAAAATGATAAAAGGCACACGGTGATTCTATCTTAGAAGAACTCTTGAAACCTATCGAAGAGTCTCTTTAAGTTACACTCATATTTTTCTCAAAGAATTATGCTACATCAAGGTGGTGCTTGAATGAATTAGTGAAGATCATGGAATGCAACTAAGATGGAAATGGACAAATAGTCATACTGATCTTCAAGAAAATGGACAAATAATCATACCGATTTTCTGTGACATGGATCTCCATCTTTGATAACTTTGGGTAGGAACTTAATATAAAATTGAACAAGTAGACATATACATCCTACGTGGCATATACAAATCAGTTCGAGTGTATCTCATGTGAATTGCCACATATAACGCGTGTGTTTACCAGTAGTATTTTACCCAACACATCATCAATTTATATTCAGTTTTAGCACTTCAATTCAGACATGTGATGCTTATTTATAAAACCAGCTCCTTTTCGTGCTTCAAAGCTACTTACATCCTAAGGTGCGTAGACTCTCTACTTTTGATGCTGCACCTGTGTTGGATTCTCCAAAAATACAATACTTTTGGAGAATCCGATACGCCCCCATCAACATTTTTGAAGAGTCCGAGCAACATGACTCACATTGGTATCTAAGGTACTGATTACTTGTAGCCATCATTAAAAACTACCAGATAACTACATTAATCAAAAAATAAGGATAAAAATTCAAGTATCTTATGTATCACTCTCAACTTCATGTATACATCTTTGATAGAGAGATCCTTCATGTTTTGAATCTACATCAGGTCATTTCCAGCTTTCTCCAGAATGGCATTTTGACTTTTGTTAAAAATGAGGGAAAATAACAATGAGCCAACAGAACATCACGTTGGAGTAAGGAGCAATAGATATGACAACGATGCACATCATGACTCCGCGACCAATGAAGCTAGTCACTCCTCTTCTAAGAAACATTCTAATATTCGTGGGAGAGTCGTTAGTCTCTCCAGAAAACAAGTTGCAGATGAATGGCACGATAACTTTGCCAAAACAGGTGGATGAAAGAACTCTTAGTAAGTCGCTTCACATCACAGTGAAAATGGATCAAACATAGACTATTTCCACTAATCCAATGTAGCTGCAATGCTTGAGCTCAAATAATTTCGATTCTAGCAATATAAGTTTTTATAACTTTACATGGGGAAGAAGAGGTACTTACCATATTTGAGTACCTGATATATTTTGTTTGATTACATAGATCTTAAGGGTGCAAATTTGTAGATGATGATCTTGTAGTGAGTGAAGGTCTCATTTGTACAATATGTTCTTCATCAACACCAATTCTCTTCGCAGCAAATCCAGCTTCAAAGAAGCGTCTAACGGCGTCTTCCATGTAAGCTTTCCCTTGTCTTACAGTCATGCCTTTGCCTATCTTTTCTGGATAGCTTGTTAGGAGATGATCTCCTTTTAAAACCGCGGCAAGTTGAACTAGCTCTTGCTGGAATTCACTTATGTTTGCATCTTCATTTGCTTCTCCCTTTCTGATCTTTGTTGGAGTTGGAAGTTTTTCTGTAAAAAATTTTCAAAGTACATAATGTTTGAGGAACAAACAAGAGAGAAAAGAAGATATACAATCTATAATACTTTCTCTGTTCTAATCAGTGGCGGAACTAGGAATTTCGCTAAGGGTGTGCTAATTTTCTTCTCAGTTGTTCTATGAACGTCTATTCCCTTTTTTTTCTCTTTTTTTTTCCCCGTATCTGTTTATGGGGCTCAACTTTTTTAGATGAGGGTGTCTGGAAACAACCTCTCTATCTCTATGAGGTAGTGGTAAGATCTGCATACATTTTACCCTCCCAGACCAGACCACGCTTGTGGAATTCCACTGGGTATGTTGTAGTAGTTGTTCTATGCATGTGTGACATTAAATATATAACTTCTATCCACCGTAAAATTTTCCGGTGAAGGGTGTACACAGGATCACCCTTCTCCTAAGGTGGCTCCGCCCGTGGTTCCAATATATGTTACAATTAGGTTGTGTATACTCATACTAAATATACATGTATGGAATAATACACAATGAGATCTAGAAGTCCATGGTTCCAATATATGTTACAATTAGGTTGTGTATACTCATACTAAATATACATGTATGGAATAATACATACATATAATATACATGAAATATACATACATACCTATACATAACTGCTGTGTGTATCATGTACATTTCGGCCATTTTTCGTACATATTTTGCATACTAGTTGGTTGAACTATATGTATATTGATAAGTACAACACATCAATAACATACCCAGTGTGATCCCACAAGTGGGGGTCTGGGGAGAGTATCATGTACGCAGAGCTCAAAACTACCTCATAGTACGGTATATGTATATTAATAAGTATCTCGATAATTTGAATCGACATGGAGATTAAGAAAAAATATTTTTTTTTCTGAAATTTGTCGGATGACTAACCAGGGCAATCAGTTCTGGGCTCCTTTCTAATTTGTAGAATCTGTTCAAAAGTGCCAGCCCATGCATCTCTTTTAGTAAGAAAAGGTGATGGTAAATCAAAGATCTTCTTCACCGTTGCCGGAATCGATGAATGTTCATATTCCGACGTAGGAAACGGAGAGCCGTTAGGACCATGAACAACTGCAAAACAAAATAAAAATATATAGTCTGTCATATTTTTAAATTCGAGTTAGTTTTTTACGTGTAATATAAGTTGACAGTCCATTGCACAAAGCATTCGCGTCCAACAAAGCATTAGTTGTGTTGGCTTTTTAGGTGTAACATAAGTCAAAGGAATTACTTTTGTGGGGTTTTATGTGTGACATAAGTCAAAAGGAATTGATTGTGTTGGTTTTTATGTGTGACATAAGTCGGAGAGAATTTATGTTTCCCTATATCATGCTATATTATATTATGAATTCTCTCACTACATTTCGCTGGGTATAGTAAAGTATCGGAACAATTAATGTTATTATAAAAAAAGTTTAATTGTACAAATTCATAACATAAATAAGATATATCCTAAAAAAATAAATAAATGATATTTTAACAAATAATATCATTATAAAAAAGTTTGATTGTATTAATTCATAATGCAGATACGATATATTCTAAAAGAAAATAAATAAATGGTATTTTTAAGTCAAGACATCATTGCCTTGAAATGGACATTAAAATAATTTGATTGGACATAAAAAATAAAATAATAATTGGGAGGCAAAACCATCTTTTTTGTGTGAAAAGGATATCTTTTTCCTAAAAAATTCACTCATTTGTGTCTTTCACATGTTAACATTACAAGAGAGGTGGGTTGTAGGGGCATATTAATTAACTTTGGACTAATTAGAAGCATTTCACACACTATTAATAAAAGTTTCTTTCGCTCCCATCATCATCTTTATTTATCTAATATACTAAAATAGATATTTAATAATATTTATTTACTTTATAAAAATAAAATATAATTTTACATTTAGTTTTTAAGTTATCATTGTCATTAATTATACTTATTTTTCTGTTATATTTTATAAGACATTATATTTATTATATTCAAAAAATGATTTTATAAAATTATCTCTATCATTTATTGCTTCTTGTTCCCTCTACCAAATTAATAGTATATAATTATTATTGGACGGAGAGAGTATTTTGGAGGGTGCAAAACCATTAATAAAAGGTTGTGAAGTGAGCTATCCAACAAGTGATAGTGTGACTTGTTGACACATAGATAAGCATTCATTTGTTGACAAAATATAAGCATACATATGACTCTATACACCGCTACAAAAAAGGCATATTAGGATGAATACGATCATTTCATTCTTCAATAAAAGTTATATTTTAGAGTTGAGTCTTGAAAATAAAGATATTTTTGATAAATTTTTCTTTTTTACTTTTACTAATACGAATTTAAATTAATTCAATCTTAAAAATCAAATGGGTAGAAGAAAAAGAACTTAATAAAACTATTTAAATGTTGGATTAGATGCAAATGGGAACAAGTGACTTCAATGGTCATATGGCACTTTTCTACTTGGGTAAGGATAAGGTCTGCGTATATTCTACTTTCTCCACATCCCACTTGTGTGATTTCACCCAGTATGCTGTTGTTGTTGGTGGTGGAAATTAATTCAATATTATAGTCTTGTATTTTAGTGCTTATATTTTATTTTGATTTAATGATGCAATGAGATCTAGAAGTCCAACATTATTAATTAGGTGTTTGTCTATAGATTTCAAATTTATATCCTTTTTTTTTTTTGGAATTATGGAGTTAAGAGTTAAGATAAAAATATTTACTATTAGCATAATTTAAATGTTATTTTTATTTTTATAAATTTTGTGTTAAATTAAACGTCACATGAATAAATTGAAATGGAGTGTACCTGTTCCCTTTTCAATCCAAGGAGAGATCATAATAGTAGGAATTCGAACACCCAATCTATCAAACTTGAAATCAAACGGGTCGGGTCCTACAATTCCATCTGGGCTAGGGACTCCACTGACAGGTGTAGGGACGTGATCAAAGAACCCACCGTGCTCATCGTAGGTAATGATGAAAAGGGTTTCGTTCCATTGTGGGCTGGACCTTAGGGTTTCGTATACCTCCTTTACGAACATTTGCCCTTGATAAACATCATGCGATGGGTGATCATCATTAGCCGGTTGTAACTTTGAGTCCATGTATCGCTGCTCCACCACAACATATCCTAGTAATTGAGGCGCTACATTTAGCTTCTCATTTGATCATGAACTTTTATAAATTTATTGAAAATTTTATTTTTAATATATTTTTTCAAATATTACTTTTTTTTTAGTTTGTAAAAATAATTTTCGCTTTTATTAAACTGTCACATAACTAGAAAAAAGTAATACTCGAGAAAGATACAAAAATACTTTTTAAAAATATGATCAAATATTAATTATTGCCAAAAAAAACTTTTCGGATTGATTTATAAACACGAATCATTTTTCATCAAACACACTTTTTTGAAAATATTTTTTCAAAATAAGTTAAATCTTAAAAATCATTTCTCCCTCTCTCTCAATTTATATATTATTCTTTTCCCACCATATTAATATGAAATTACAGCTTATAATATTCGAATATACAAAAAAATTTATTTAAAAATATTAAATTAATTTTATTTAACTTAAAAAATTAATCAAAAATTACCTTTCCATTAAAAAAAAACGAAAAATATAAAATATTAACATTTTCAAATTAAAATTTGTATACCTGGTAGCTTTCCTGATTTAGCATCACTTTTGAATGTGAGATCATAAGGATGGAATTTTCCGACGTACTTGAGCTTCCTTAAATTCAGGTAAAACAGAGTCGCCGGAATATTCTGATAATAGATCCCAAAATTTATTCCGGCGTCGTCGAGATTCTCGAAGATCGTTCGCTGCGGGTAACCTTTAGCTAACAGCGACGCGATGTTCGAGGTGGCACCGTGAGATGTGGCGGAGTGAACGTAGAGGCGATTCGGTTGAGTCGACGCCGGCACCGACGCGAACCACCGGTCGAACACCGCAAATTCCGATACCAGCGTTTTGTATACTGCTACCTGAACAATAAATAGAAAGTTAGTAGAAAACTATAGGTAATTTTTTGATAAATATTACTTACGAATTTTTACGTATAGCTAGTTACATTTTATAATTATAGCTATAACAATATTTATATAATTCTTGTCGCGTTTATATAATTTGTTACTCGCTATAGAATTCGTGCACAATATTTGTATAATTCACAATGTTTGTATATTTTATTATACAATTTGATTCGTGCATGACTTTTGTATAATCGCGCACAATGTTTATAAAAATCAAACGAAATATACAAAATTCAAACTATATTCATGCAAAACACTTGTATAAATTGCGTGAATTATATGAAATTCAAACTATAATTACAATTAGTTATTTAATGTGAGTTATAATTAATTTAAACTATAAATATATTAATTAGTTAACTAATATATATTTGTTTATTTGCATAATTTTCGCATATCATAAACACAAAAATTATCAACTAATGTCATTTCACCTGCAATATCACTCAATTTATAAATTTGAGCCTCGAATGCGAAAGCGCAGAGTATTTTTACCTTAAAAGTGAAATTTTCAAATCCAAAAGCAGGTATCGAATACCGAAGGAATGATAATAGCAGTGGATACTTACCATATCAGGCTGGAAACCATTCATGACCTGTTCAGGCATATTAGAATCCATAGAAAGAGCTTGTTGAGCAAATCCATTCATCGGTGCTGGGTTTTTCGAACTGTCATTCGATCCAAATATCTGCTCACGCATCGCTTGAAATGAATGCCCTGGATCAGGATCAACGTAATGAGATTGATCTCCGAAGAAAATCCGACGGGATTTCGGATCTCCGGTTGAAATCGGGTTCGATTCTGAACCGTCGACGCCGTTGATTTCTGGATTCAGCTTCTTCATCCAACCTAACATGTGGTCGAACGATCTGTTCTCCATTACGAGAACCACCACCGTCTTTATCGGACTGCTCGCGGCAGCTGCAGCAGCCCAGTTATGGTGGTGGTTGTCGACTAGAATTAGGGAAAGTAACAGTCCGGCGACGAACACCGTCGCCGGCGATTTGGTTGTGTGATTTTTGGATGACATTGTAGCAGTGGTGGTCCGTGAAGGAGAGGGAAAGCTGGAATTTTATAGCTGGAGAGTTGTGGGCAAGGAGTGGGATTTTTGTTGCTTTCTTAGTTGGGAATCAACAAATATATTTTTTTAATGTTATCATTAAAATAGTGTGATCTAGAATAATGTAGTAATATTTTTATTCCTAGTCAAAAATATAATTAATTGAGTCGTATAGATAGGACATGGTGCATTTTCAGCTCATTGAGAGTATGGAGATTGAGTATTGGGAGAAAAGCATAGTGGGTGACGGAGGATTGGTTTGCTTTATGAGGGTTTAGGTTTTGTTTGATGTTTGTTGTTGTTGTACGTTGTTGTGTTAATTTAGTTTTTACGGTTGATATCTATTATTATTTGTTGTTAACATTTGTTTCAATTATTGCATCATTTTGTTGTTTTTATTCCTTTTTTTTTTGTTGGCTTTACACTGTCCTTGTTAGTTGTTATGATTTCTGAATTATTTTCTTCTTCTTTGTGCTCGGATTTATTGATTTTCAGTTGAGGTCTTTCTAACATGGTCTTTCTATATCTGTGAAGTAGTTGGTAAGATTTGTGTATACTCTACCCTCCCAAATCTCACCTTATGCGATCTCACTGGGTATGTTGTTGTACATATGTACAATCATAATGTACTTAGGGGTCGTTTGGTGTGAAGTATAAGTTATAATAATTCCAGGATAAAATATAGGACTATTTTATCCCATGTATGGTTGGAGGTATACGGTAATCTTTGGACTATTTATCCCACCATTTTTTCCTTAGCGATGGAATAAGTTATCTCATATATATGGTGGGCTAACTTATTACAGGATTAATTATCCCGGCAACCAAACGACCCCTTAGTGTAGTCCCATAAAGGTAGGTCTAAAGAGGATAAAATATATATAAATTTTATCTTATTACTTTAAGATAGAGAAATTATTTTCGATATATACTTAGCTCAAGAAAAAATTAATTTAGAAAAAGATGTAATTGAATCATCTAGAGTGAAAAATTGAACCTTGAGTGTAACTCAATTCAAAAAGTTAGCATCTCACGCTTAAGACTGGACATCTGATGCATGGGCAATTCAATATAAAGGTCTAAGATTGAGAGCTCTGCTATGATATCTCATAAAGAAGGATATTGGGCCTAACTCGGGTCTAAAAACTAATTAATGAAAAAAAAATGTTCAAAATCATAAAAAAAAAAAAAAAATTAACGAGTGTAACAGATCAACAAGGACAAAACAGTATGACACAAAGGTAATAAAAAAGACAAAACACTAGATAATTTTTTTTATTTGTCTTATTTATGATGTATAAAATTACGTGATATATCTTATTGATGAAAAATATCAAATGTTTTCGTAAAATTAATCGAAATATATAAAAATTGATCTAAACATCACTATCAATTAAAAAAAGAGTGAGAGATCAAGGTAGGGGAAAAGGTATGGTATGGCCTAGTAATATAATTATCAGCAAAGGATGGGCAGATGCATTTAATGTGAAATTTTTATTAATTACCTTTCTTGTCAAATTCCAAAAACTATCATAGTTTTATTCAAGTTAAATATTATATTTATTTAATTTGCAATTTTGTTTCTTGAGTTAAGACTTTATTCTATAAAACACTTAAAGAAACTAAAAATATTTAAATATAATTGATCTCAAGATAATGTTTGCATTTAAAATTATTTTTCATTTCTAGTAGATTTTATTGATAATGTCTATGCCAAAGATTTATCTTTAAATCTTTTATCTCAATATTAACCAATAATTCTTAGAGTGCTTGATTCTTGAATCAATGCAAATGCTATATATATCATCCAAGCAACCTCCAAAAGATGTTGCTTGATAGAAAACATTACTCCTCATATAAGTTAAGTAATCATCAAAAGATGTTGTACAACAGATGAGAGTGTTATCAGATTTTGACTCTTGAATATACAAAATCTTTAATAAAACATATTTTTTTTTCTGAAAGAGACTTGGTATATAGCACGAATTTGAAACTCTAATAATATTAGCATGTTATTGAGAAAAAAAAAAGACAAATAGGGGAAAACTCACTTGGATCTTTATTGAGTGCACTTGATGTCATTCTTTTGTTGGATGTTATAATGTGGCAATAAAGAGCATATGGAGGTTGCCATTGCTTGCATCTCATCAATAAATAGGGAAATAACGTTTTGCACTTCACTCATATATTTTTGGAAAATAATAAAAATTATTTTTCAGACGACGAGGGTCTTTCAGAAACAACCTTTGTATTTCTATGAGATAGTGGTAAAATATGGGTACATTTTAACCTTTTCAGACTCCACTGGGTATGCTATTGTTGTTGTTAAGTTATAACAGTAAATTTTTGAATAATATTTTTGAGAAAAATACACTTTTAGTCTGTTTGGTCGAATTTTTGAGAGGCCTAAAGTGTTTTTTTTAACGTCAAATAGAGACAAAATTGGGGCAAAGATTATGAGATGTTTTGCATGACCTTCTACTTTGATTTGCCTTTCAGAGTCTTAATAATTTTATTGTACAAAATAAATATTTCTTTAACAAGATTTACATAGTCAAGGACTACACAAAATTTGTAAAATTTAGAACTTATTATAATTAAAATAGGAAAATATTAAGAAATTGTAGTTAAAAGAAATAATTTTTTTCCTTTCTCTTTTAAATATACTCATGGCATATAACGTATTGGATAGGATAAGATAGAGAAAACGTATGTATATGAATTATATTTGGATTTATTCGAACTACTTACCCTTTTCTTTTTTAAATTTATTTTAAATGCTTATATTAAAACCAAATGAAGGCATTCGACTATTTGTTTTCATTGAGATGTATGAATCTGAATATATATATTTAAATTAAAAAATATATGTTAATATTTCAATATTTAAATTGAATACATATTAATTAATAAGATATTTTATTAAAATTTTAATATTAAATAATTAAGATTAACTTTTTTGACATATGAAGATATAAGAATTATTTTAGTTTAAAATTAATAAACATAAATTTTAATATAATTGTATTTTTTAAAAATTATATGATGAATTGGTGATGATGAGTCAGTGGCACTTGATAATCGCGGTGGATGCGGTGATTAATGATTGTTGCGGTAATAGTAATTAGTGATCATTCAAACTCACGAAGTGATTGAAATTGGTGAATTATCAAATTTGGTAGAAATAGTCAAATAAACATCTTAATAATATTAAGATTTTATTACATAGCTTGATCATTCAAACTCACGAAGTGATTGAGACATGAAAAAAAACTTAGTCTCTTT
>DF357371.1:80690-99895 GCA_000787875.1 Solanum virginianum | reverse complement strand
CAGGAAACAGCCTCTCTAAGATCTGAATAAATAAGATTACAATCTTCATTAAATACAAACAAATGAAGTCTTATATCTAGTGGTACTAATGAGAATCTCCCACACAATCAATGCAAATTCAACAATATACCCACGATAATCCTAAAAGTCAAGTATAAAAAAGATAAAATACACACAAACCTTAACTTTATCTTGATAGATAGAGAGTATTTCCGATAGACACTATCGGTCCAGTCAATAGAACCATATCATACCTAATATGCTTTTGGTTGTCCCATATTTTTATTTCATCTAGTATTTGATTTGCCTACAAATCCAACTTTTTCAAACCATACACTAGCTCCAAACATCCATTACTAGAAAATGAAGTAGCAAATAATTTACACTTAATGCAAAGTTGATTGAGAACAATGTACAAGCAATGGAGTAGCTTCACAACGGCAACAATACCATACCAGTGGAATCCCACAAGTGGGGTCTGGGGAGGGTGAAATATACACAGACCTTATCACTACCTCATAGATATAGAGAGGCTGTTTTCGAGAACCTTCGTTTCAAGAATCAAGCCCCATAAATAGAAAATACTAGATATACATAATGGAGTAACTACACAATTAATTATATCATAATGGAGTTCTAAAGTTCCTATCATTTCCAATGTCATATATACAGCTAGCTTATCTAAAGATATTATGGAATAGACTTGCCAGAAATTAATATCTTGTTCTGAATCACAATCTTCACCTTTCAAAAAATGTAGATTGCTGCTGCTTCTGTTTCCATAATGAATAGGTCCGCACGATTGTTACAATATGCCTACTTCTGTAGCCATATGAAACGGTCTTTCAACGATTTTGCAGGTTCCATGATACCGCCAAGCCATCCAAATCCAAAAGATAACTGCTTAGATTGTAAGGTAACAAGTTGTTGTCGGTAAGGTATCAATATGTTCTTGAGGCCTGCATTGAACACAAATGGAGCGAAATCAGTCATCACCTCACATTGAGAACAACATAAACACAGAATAATTCTATGAAGTGATTCTTTGCACCTGATATGCACATAGTCTTGTAAAGCAGAGCTACATGAGGATCTCCTCGCGTACTCATGTTTGGCTTCTCCAAGCACTCGAGGAATGCAAGGTCTGCCTTGAGAAGTTCAGCCTGATCATGAGAATCATAGCCCATGTCATGACAATAGCAGCAAAAATCCAACCAATCAATGGGTCTTCTGTCCCAAATTGGTGACCCTCCATCTTTTCCACTTGACCAGTTTGGTCCACAGTAATGGCCATATCGAGGGAAAAATTGAGAAAGAAAAGCTCTAGGACCTGTATGCCATGGAACTTTAGAAACATATGGTCTAAAACGTATGGTTGGGGTCCGAGCTAGAGAGTCTACACCTTCACGAGATGGCCTGCGCCTTTTCAGGTTCTTGTTGACAGTTGTTGGCATCTGAATATTACCCTCAGTTCTTTTAGCCCAAGGAACAAATGAAAACACGGTCCATTTCCAAAACTTAGCATCGAACTGAGCATTTTGTTTAGGTGTTTTCATTAGGGTGCTAGTAGATGCAACAGTTGATGCCATATCATTTGCAGAGTGGGGTTTGAACCACGGGAAATTACTGAAAAATGAAAAATCCATTTCTAGATAATGGAAGACACTGCTGATACGCAACTTCAGCCACCAGAACTTGTACAATCAGAGGACCTGTATCCACACATTGTTGCATTTCAAGTTACAATTTTCAAAGAAAAATGAACCAACATCGTACCCAATGTATTCCCACAATTGGAGTCTCGGGAGGGTACAGTATACGCAGACCTTACCCCTAACTCGTGTAGATAGAAAGGTTGTTCCCAAAAGACCTTAGCTCAAGTAACATATAACAAGGCAGTTTGAAAAAACACAGTACGGCAGTACAAAAAGAATGAACCCGGTTGCTCGTAACCAGCTACAATAACAAACTAGAAGACAATATATTTTCAACCAGTTCATAAAAAAGGGGAGGCTGTTCCTGTTCATATGGAAAAAAAAGACCTTGTTTTTCTCTTTCTTCCTTTTCTCTCTTTTGGTTGGAGAGGGAAGATCGTTACTATTTTAGTAATACATCATTTGTCCCCTTCTAGCAGACTAGTATAAGACGAGGGCTCCCAGGAAACAGCCTCTCTACCTCTATGAGGTAGCAGTAAGATCTGTGTACATTTCACCCTCCCCAGACCCCACTTATGGGACTCCACTGGGTATGTTGTTGTTGTTTAGCAGACTAGTATAAAGAAGATATTTTGCCATTGCAATGACCAAGGAAATTCGAAAAGTCAATAGGTAACTAGTACTGTCTATTTCATCGTAGACAATTTATCTATAATGTGTGTATTAAAATCACACCAGCATAGCACTTGCCACAGCACATATACAGTGTAATCCTCACTCTACAGCTCATGCTCAAGTCACAGAATTTGGAGACGGGACAACCAACATTCCATAGTCGATTAAATATACAAGTAAACTAAACAACCCTTTAGCCAAATTATGCATCCAGTAATCCAACTGAATCATTCATCCATTAATACAAAAGCAATTGATTTTTTGCACAAAAGAATTTCAACTAATTATATTTTATATGACTGATGTCAAATAGCAAACCTGATGCATTCACCGATATACCGAGACAATTCAAACCTATCCAGTCATAATTAAAAAATTAGTTGCTGGGATCACACAACTTCCAGTAGCTTTGCAGCTGCAATAAAATTCTTGCTACTGAGAGCATAGAGCTGTTCAAGTAAAGAGTATAGCTGAAGAGATGTTCATGCTTTACCTTTCCTTTAAGACTGCCATGGAACTTGTTAAAGAGCAACAAAGGGGTGTTTTTCAACAGCTTCAAGCTCACTACATGTTTTCATTTGACCCCACAAAACAATGTAAAGACAGAGAAGTGATGTGTGGTCATACAAGCTTCATTAAAACTCAACGAAATAGTATGAGGCTATAGAGCAACTTCCGCACAAGTAAGGTTGTTATGTTCATATTTCATACAAGATTCTGGAAACATCTTTTCTTCCTTTCCCTCCAGTTGCACAAAAATAGGCAACGAGGAATCATGCACCACATACTCCACCTCCTTTTCCCATGTTCCAGCATAACATCAGTTCCTTCACTTCATGCTTTCACATTCCTTGCCAACTATAGAATTTATAAACCCTTTTCTTTTAAATCAAAATTATTTTACATTTTCAGATTGCCACCATGAAAAACAATTCCAAAACTTAAAAGCCAATGACATGGCTTACATTTAAACCTATACCTTCTGCAGAATAGAAAATAACTGTTCAGTTTTTTCGGAAGAAGAGAATGCACAAAATAAGGTCAGAAAATTTGGGGTGGGGGAATTTGGAGGGGGAGCAATAGGCACAATTTGAGTAACCACCACCTTGGAAGTGGATTGCAACTCCCAAAAGATGGAGGTTTTGCTTAAGTCATCATTTTTTGGTTGAGTTATAGAGAAATGTTAGTCTATGAAAGTTTTAAACACATGAGGGAGTATGCATCACAGATCTCACACATGTTCAAATCACATATTCATGTAGAAAGGATATAATTTTATTCTGAAAGTCAATGAAGGATTATTAAACACCTCATCGGTGACACTTATGAATGTTAATGGGGTATTGTAGGGTAAAATCCCCTCTACTTGGCACTTGGTGAATCTCTAAAGTTTGCCTCCCAGAGATTTTTCTGTGATGACGAATAGCTAAAAAGGATTCCCTCGGACAGGAAGGTAGGAAGATAGATAGATGAAATATAAAGTGGTCATCCTATAGAATAAATGACAAGGTCAGTAGCAAAGAACATGAGATTAAAGCCAATAAATTTTTAAGCCGGAACGTCACAACAAATTTACATTGCCATCAGACTTTCGGAGGCCTTTACATGATCAAATAACTTCTATTTGGAGGTTTACAAAAAAGGAAAGATAAAGACAGTCCTCATTCTAGGACATGGAAAATCTCCAAAGATGCATCTTTTATTTCACATCTTAGTACACCATTCTCCCAGAGGGTGAGGAAACATTATCTCAATAGCTATCCAGACAACTAAAATCCCTCAAGAAATCCAATTTTTGCATAGGCTTCTCTTCAAAGACTTCAACATTTCTCACTATAAACAAGTCTCTATCATCTTATATTTCTATTATCTAAAATTCTTAAAGAAAAAAAGTTCCTTTTTTCCCATTTCTCTTCTTCTCCAATCAAGAATCACTAAACCCCACATACCAAAACAACATAAAAATCCAACAACACAACATATAAAAACATATGTTAAAGGAAAAAAGTTCCTTTTTTTCCCATTTCTCTTCTTCTCTAATCAAGAATCACTAAACCCCACCTACCAAAATAACATAAAAATCCAATAACACAACATATAAAAACATATGTTAAAGAAAAAAAAGTTCCTTTTTTCCCATTTCTCTTCTTCTCCAATCAAGAATCAGTAAACCCCACAAACCAAAACAACATACAAATTCAACAACACAACATATAAAAACATACGTTAAAGAAACAAAGTTCCTTTCTTCCAATTTCTCTCTTCTCCAATCAAGAATCAGCAAACCCCAAATACCAAAATAACATACAAATCCAATAACACAACATATATAACATAAAAGTTGAATTCAGACACAGAATTTGCAGTGAAACTGAACAGTAAACCATAAAGCAAGAATCTTTACAATATAAACCCCACATACCAAAATAACATACAAATTCAAGAACACAAACATAAAAACATGACACAGAATTTGCAGTGAAACTGAACAGTTAATCATAAAGCAAGAATCTTTACAATATAAACCCCCCACTCCAAATAAAAAAGGATTCAGTAAGGAAAACAAGAACCACTCTACTTGAAAGATTGAGATAGAGATAAAAGTACCTTAAAATCTTCATTAATTAGCAGAAAATTCAGTTCATGTGTGTACCCTCGACAGAGAAAATGAAAGAAAAAATTAAAAGAAAAGGGAAATGGACTTTTTTTTCTTTGGTTGGAATTTGTTGATGAAAACATGTGACCACAGAACAGATTTTGAAGCTTCTAGCTCCTTTACACTTGTCATTTGGTTCCATTTTATATTACTTGATCCATATGAAAATAGTGATTTAATTTATTGTCTAATTTATGAGATTAAGAGAGTTTTATAAATATATTTCTTTTTTTATGTTGTTAATATTAAATAATTACATAACATAGCATTTCCTTGATCTCTTGTCAAACTATATAAATTTTGATTAATATTTTAAAACTATTTTTCGTCATATTGATATGAAAAATATTGTAATTAATAAAACTTTCTTATAATTTTTTACTTTAAAATATTAAATTCATTTTATCTAATTTAGTTTTAAAAATTAGTCAAATTCACTTTTAAAAAGCGCAATGGGAGAGTAATAGTTAAATTTAGAGTTTAGTTTAGTAAAATATGCTTCTAACTTAAAACTTTCTTATGATATGTCTGAGATTTTATGGCTTATTGAAACAATTACATACATAATTAAACGAAATGACATATTTTGTGTAGTTAACTTGACTACAACACATAAAACAAATTAAAATTTGAAACAACTTTTTTTTTTGGAAAATAGTAATTTTTTCTACCTTAACAAGTTAGTGATATAATCTACTACAATCTATCTTTTTTAGGTATTACTCATGAAATTGCATCTCTTCCTCAGCCAGACTTGGGCAAAATAGCAAAGCAAGTATCAGCGGTATAACAAAAAAGTCTTCCTCATCACCTCTCAAGAGAATCGATGACTGCATCAAAGATGCAATACTAATATATCTAAGACTTCTTAATAGTAAATAGTCCGAGGACTATGGAGCAAAGAATTATGTCAGACCTAGACCGAGCATTATTGTTGAAAAAACATTTATGCATATTCATTCCACTTTTAATCAGAGAGCTCGAATTCAAGAATAAAAAATTCTTGTTAGAGAGCACTACCCCAACGAACAATTTTAGAAATGTCTTTTTGGCAGTAGGAACATATGACACAATCATCTTGAGTTTCAAAGTTCCAAATAACATGACATCCTCAACAAAATGACTTAACATCAAATATACATTTTATTATTTTACAGTATGAATTTCAGAATCAATTGGATCACTAAAAAGACATAGATAACAACAATACAACCAAAAAGATAGGGCAAATGTGAGAACAATAATGATACGTCGAAGTAATACAGTACTTGAGAAACCTATAGGCTATAATACACGAAGGATATACAGACGATGGAGATGGAGAGCGTTGCAGCTTCCGTTTGCAGTTAGTTCCATGGAGGAGATGAAGATTTGTACATTGGATGATGGGATGTCGATCCATAGTTTAGGTCGAGGTTGTGGAGTTGTTCCATCAGCTGAGAGCGTCTTTCCTTGAAGAAGTCCAGACGTGTTGTTAATTCGACTAGAGTAGAGGATGCAGCTGAAGGGTGTCGCGCATAATCCATCGCCTGCTAAATAGACATAAATAGGACTTGTCATTTATGTAAATGTACTAACTTGATGTTAGAAGAAGTGATCAAAGCAAACTGGAGTCAGAATCAGGCTAACGAGGCACTTAAGTGTGTAAACCAGGGTCCAAATCCGAAAAGAAACAAAAAAACGCTATGTGATTTCTTCCCCACCTTCCTAAGCCTGGGTGAACAGAGTTACTCGATACTTATACTAGTGAGGGGTAGCAGACACCCTATGGAACAGCCGAATCGAGGTGTGCACAAGCTGACTCAAATATCACCTATAGAAAAGATCTAACTAAATTGTGATGTATTTTCTCTACATCGATGGGGTCATCCACATGCGCTGATGTGTAGGAGCCTTCGTATGCCAACTCGTGCGTGAATTTGTGTGAGAACAAAAAGGTGAAGTTTTCACTTGTTACCTCAGTGGCATTTGAAGTGGAATGCAGGGGGGAAGAATCAACAGCATCGCATTCACCTGCAGACAGACTGGTTGATACTTCAGTACTCTTAGAATCACTTAAGCTCGACTCTCGGAGTTGTTTCCGAGTAGGCTGCCTCATACCAGATGCAGATGTCATTACTTGTCCCTTCATATTCCTCAAATCTGAACCCAGTAATTCCTGCATTATTTCGGAACATTCACCATATAAGAATATTCTATAAACTACAAACATAGAATCAACAAATCAATTTACAACTCACAACCTAGAATCTGGAATGTTTGCAGTTAATTACTCTTTAAACAAAATCTCGCAACTTCCAGCAGCAAAAACATCATAATTTGCATCTAATTCTCTTTTTACGAGTAAATAAATTAGTCAGAAAAACATTCACAATTTTCTCGATCATAGAGTTCAGTCATAACAACTCTGTTTGTCATTCTTCAACAAGTACGAAAAAATGCAGTAATTCGCAACTTAATAGCTCAAAAATACATCATTGACAGCATGGCTGGAAATGTGCAAAACCAGAGAAGATGCTGTAAGTTTAACTTTTATCACCGAACCATAATTCGAAAAGAATGTGTGCAAGGCCAAAATTGTTCATACAAAATGCATGACCCAATATATACAGGAGGACAAAATCACCTCATTTCTTTGCCTTCTTTCATGATTACAGAAAGCAAGTGTTGCGTCAAAATCTTGCTGGTAATATTTCCTACAGACAAAATACACTTGATAAGTATAAGGAAAACTTATCAAAATATGAATATTCAAAGAAAAACAGAAGTACATGCAATGCTCTAACTAGGATCACTTCCTCGTTCTCTTTGAAAAAGGGACAGTGCATCTGTGTACTCTTAATATGAATGTAGTACAACCCAAAAGAATAAAAAAAAGAAAAATCAGCTGCTAAATGAGTAAGTTTGAATATTTTATGTAGATTAAGAGATAACAATGGAGAGATAAGTGTACACTTTAAAAGAAACATATGACTACTTGAGTTTATGGCATACCCAACATGTGTTGAGTAGCTACAAATCAAAGACCCGCAACTTCCACCACTAGATGACATACCATCACTAAAACTTAATTAGACTTGTCAGTAATAAGATAAGCACTTCTCAGCCAATAACTATGATAGCATGACATCAAGTACATTAGCAGTACTCGAGGCAGACAAGTTACTATTGGTATTCAGAATTGAAGCTAATATCAAGTAGCAAGCAATGACAAGTTTTAACATAAAGGGACCGTTGGATATTATATATAACACCATGCTTAGTGTCCACACGTTGAAAAATAAGTACTTATTACTGTGTAAGGTATGCACATAAAATTAGACTCACAATTGAGAATTATGGTTTGGCCCATTTTGATAACGATCACAAGCATCAGCTAATGAGCCATAATGATGCTGCCGTTGCTGATTAAGCTGATTGTGCAACTCAGCAACCTTCTGCTTCAATCTAGCCACATCTGCTTCCGCAAGGGCTATTTCTTCAAGCTCAGCCCTAGTCTTCATAAAAGTAAAATACCTATTAGAAATAGAGCCAATCAACGGGAAGGAAAATGACAACAGTTACTAGATCATCCCTACAACCTTGGAATCCATAGCACGAGAACCAGACAACTGTCCAGAAGACATGCTCAAACCAACTTCCAGTGCAGCTCTCAAATCTCTCTCAGCTTGTAACTGTTCTTGTAGTCTAGCCACCTTCATAAAAGTTACACATGGTTTAATAATACTACCATAAAAACTGTGAGCTTGTGAATGCAAAAACTTCAGCCTACAAAGTGCAGAACGCATCTTAAAAAGAATTACAAATCATACTGGAGTAGCAAAAACCAGCTATATTTACAATTGTGACCAAAAAACGAAAACTTGGACAAATTAGAGAAGAAACGGATGGTTGGTATGGATAAAACAGATAAGATAAGAGAAAGATTTTTAAAAAGCTATAATTGATATGCATATATAGAAAGGAAAAGAAGAAAAAGGTTATCAAGAATCACGCAATGCAATTGAGTTTTGCAGTAGCTACATTATTAAGAGAAACCAATAAGAGAAAATAAATAAATTAGCTTAAATGGACAACACTTTGTGGTCTCATCAGGGATTAATTACTCTCATACATCTTGCTCAAGGGCCAAGCGACGCTCATGCAAAGCTTGCTTTCGTCTCTCCAGGCTTGCTTGTAGAATTGCATTTCCTCTTGCCTAACACAGGATAAACTCAGAGGACTAAGCGAAGAAGAGAATGAAGTCATGGATTATAAAATAGAACACGAACTGCGATTTATACCTCTTTCGCAATCCTATGGCGCAAGTCATTTTTTGTTATCTCAAGTCTCTGTATAGCAAGCCTGTTGACATGTCAAAAGGCCCATCTTAGAGACTTCGAATGATAAAAGATGAAACAAGGGTGCAAGTAACAATCTACTTTGCCCAAAAATTCATTCATAGAGGCAATTTTCTTAAGTTTATAACCCATAAACAAGCTTTGAAACGGGACATTTAGTGTCACTCTAGCTTACCTAAAGCATTGTCTCTTCCAATGTTGAATTACAGAGATTACAAATCAACAGAACACGAAATATATATTTGACAGGCACAGAGAAATAAATGAGCACCGAGTCAATAAAATATCATAAGAAATTGTCAGCTAGCAGGATACAAGTATAATATGCATATTTGCAAAATAGCAGGCGTTGACATCAGATGGCAATGGGACACTAACAAACCAATGCAGCAATTTCCGGATAGCACGATAGAGCAAGTAAAAGATGCATCTTTGCACAAACATTTCATTTAATAAAAGCATTTTAGTCGCATAAAGTCCCCCTCCCCTTCCTTTTGTTTCATTAGATTAGAGACCATAAATTTTTGATAGGCAGAATATCAAACCTCCCTAAACTTGGCACATTTAATTCAGTGCACACTAAAACTTTGCATTGCCTCACCCCCACTCCGAACTTGACAATCTATAAGTACCTGCCTTCTACTAGTTTTAAGGACAAAAGACTGGTCTAAATTCAGCTGCACCAAGGAAACATCATGTGTACTACTTGACCAATCTACAGCTCCCCACATCACGAAGCTTGTCTTTCTCCCAACTTTGACCAAACACAAGATATACAATTTATTGATAATCAAACCATCTAGACAGAAAAGAATATAAAATCCTTTCATTACCATAGAGACACCCATTCTTAGTTCTTCTGCAGTCAAGCAGTCATGTTTCAATTAAATAAAAGTCTGAAGTAAGTCTCTTAAATACTCGGAGAGAGAAGAAGACTTACTCTTCCTCTCCAGAAGAATCAATTGATTCCGTTGATGGAGTACTTCTACCCTGTGCAGAAGTAACGTCAGAGGATCAGATTCTGAATGAATAAATCATGATACATCTATTGAAGCAAATAAGTTTGCCTATTTATTTTTGTTTTAATAGAGAACGAAGCAGATTTACATATACTCAATGCTATTATCAAATTTTATCTCAATTCTTCATAGATGACGAGGGTACTGATGTTTCTTCCCACAGATAATAATGTTTATCAACGATAATCCCATCTCAATTAGCAAGCACATTTAGCCGTGGTCACCATTAATTCTGCAAGAAATGAATACAGGTATGCTTACCCCTCCTACATATTCTAATCATCAGCTCTATCAACATGAAGTCACAGTTCAAACTTTGTATCTAGTGTAGTCTATTCTAAACATGAGAAATTATGTGGATTTTTCACATCAATCCTAGCACGAGTACAATGGCATCTGCTATCTGCATGCTTTATGTAACAAAAATCAAGATTCTAATTGCAATCAGGGGAATTAATGCTTTATATTTTGCACCAAGAACATTAAGTATTCATCGGAAAATGAAGTTCACAAATAAATGCTAACACTCACATTGCTTCTCCCCCAAAACGTTGACCTTTTGACATTCTGGTTTGAAGGTGTTAGCTTGCCACTCGGTTTCTCTATGCCTGAATCAGATACAGGGACACCAAGGGGTGGTCCAGGATCCATAGATGAGAGGATCTCCCCCATGGATCGCTGAGACTCGGTAACAGCCAATTCACGAAATGCATTTATCTCACTTCCACGTCTTTCCAATTGTTCATGCAATGGGACATTAGAGCCTGCAAGTGACTGAGGGTCCACTTTTGGTTTCAATTTCACTCCTTGTAAACAACCATCTCTTGGAGATCCAATATCTGAGTCATTCCCTCCAACCCCCTGTGCAGAAAATCAACGCAATCCAAATAAATACTCACAGAATTTAGCACAGAGAGGCTACAAGGGTTCTAAATCCTCATAGTCCATCTAACAAATTTAACAATTATAAGGCCAGATGACACAAAATCGAAGTAAATTTCTCTGAGCTTCTGCCAGCTTTTTATGGAGTGATTTTTCATGTGGACATGATTAAGGAGAAATAATGGACACACTGCCATTACATTTTGTTCAGATTATCGTCGTTTGGAATATACTCCCGTTACATGACTTTACTTTGCAGGAAGTTTGGAAGTAACAACAATGACAATCTACTAAGCAAAATGTGGTCATAACCTCAGATTCTGTTCCATAACAGCTCAAATTGGGTCATCACAAAAACAAGTGACTTCTGTCAAATGAAACGAAATTTGAAGAGCAAGACAGAACTTCAAAAGTTATTTAGGGGACAATATTACAATCGTCAAAGTGGTAATAAGTTTTTTCAAAAAAAGGTAACAGAGATATATTCCATTAGCACAACGGCAGTGCTAAAAGCCATACAGTAGCCATATTAACAGGTTCTAGTTACTTGGAGGTGGTGAAGATGGGGTTGGTGTGACTATTGACCCTAGAAAGGGGGTTTCCTGGGTTCTATTGGGAAACACTCTTCTAAATCTCTTGTCCCTTTAGTTTTGCCACGAGACTTGACCCCTGCTTTGGGTTATAAGGGGGTAAGTATTGTTTCAGAAGGAATGGGGGTCTTTCGGAAACAGCATCTCTGCCTTCACAAGGTAGAGTAAGGTTCATGTACACACTACCCTCCACAAGACCCACGTAGTGGGATTACACTGGTATGATG
This sequence comes from Solanum virginianum, assembly GCA_000787875.1. Taxonomy (NCBI): domain Eukaryota; kingdom Viridiplantae; phylum Streptophyta; class Magnoliopsida; order Solanales; family Solanaceae; genus Solanum; species Solanum virginianum. Next base: position 87,851 of record DF357371.1, on the reverse strand, counting down.
TTTTTGTTGACTTCTCAAAAGCTTGGAAAAACAGATTATAAGACGACGACAACGTACCCAAAGTAATCTCACAAGGTGGGGTCAGGGAGAGGAGAGGAGGGTGTACGCAGACCTTACCTATACCCTATAGAGGTAGAGAGGCTGTTTTCTGAAACACCCGGGGCTCGAGTAACAGACAGACTATAAAACTACGAACCTGTTTGGACTGGCTTATTTTAAGTGCTTTTATGCACTTTTAAAGTGTTTGGGTAAATTAAAAAGTGCTTACCATCACTTGGTTTTAACTTATGGCTTTTGGCTTATAATTTAAAATCTAAAAGCCAATCCAAACAGGCTATAAAAAGGGAACAAAGGAATATGACAAATGGAAGACACACAGTCATTAGTCATGAGAATGGAGGGAACAAGAGAGAACCTTATAATCATAAAGATCACTGGCAACCGAACCACTGCTTTCGCTTAATTTACCACTTAATATGCGATCACAATCCTCATCGGTATCTGGGTCAACCTCATTTTCAGCATCATGATAACCATTGTCTTTCATATCCATATTTTCATTATCTGATGATTCTTCACTTCCACTATGTCCAATTTGAGAATCCGCTGAAATAGAGCACCTATGTAGATTATCATCCTGTAAGAAAACACAACGAATAGCTAAGCACATCCATCAATGCACGTTGTTGTAGGATCGACCAAGTTAAAACTAACAAACGTAAATCAACGGAAAGAGATGAAAGAGAATCACACCTCAAAAGCAAATTTTAGATTCCAAACAGAAAATTTAAAACTTAAGAAGATTTTCACTTTTTTTCTTTTCATGAAGAATTGAGCAACTTACATCAAAAATATTCTCATACTCCTCAAGAAGGGTTGTAATGATAGCCTGAGCATTATTGGCTGCATTAGCAGCAGCAAGAAGCTGAGCAGAATTATCACCATTGACGTCAAAATCATCCTCTAACTCACATTCGCCAGCTAAAAGAGGCCTTAAAAGTAATGGCGCCATACAAGCAGCAACAGCAGATGGTGTCATCCGATTTTCAGATTCATGTGAAGAAATTGTGTACATCATCTTTAGAATTCTACACTAGCAACTTCACAAGTTAGGCTGGCAAAATGATAGGTTTCTTTTAAATAAACAAATGAAAAATATTTATATTAGCCTACAAAGTTCATCTTCCTCAAATAAAGACAGGAAAACTAAAACAATATACAGATCTGAAGTGTATTACAAGAAAACTAAGGATTTAATGAGTGCCTCCTCTCATAACTAATCTTCTTGCTTGAAAAGTTTGATAAATGGACGTACAACATGGCAATATAAGGAAATATCTATGATTGGCCAGATAATTCTGGTGGTTAAACCACCTCTCATCAAGGTAATTGCAAATAGAGACACAGAGGGTACTCAAGCATAAACCAGTGAGATGCATTGAATGGGTGAAACCATTTGGAGAACGGGGAAATCGCAGCTTTATAGTTGCATAGCGAAGGATGTATAACTCCCCACCAAGTTGTTCTGGGGTAATTAATTTTTCTACCATCAATGGCAGGCCAAACTACAAAACAGAACATGATAATCTAGTAGATCAACTTTGTCCTTTTGAGGATAATAATGGTCAACTAGATGAACGTTAATCATCAAAAAGCTCTTTGAAGAATATAATGATTCCTCAGTTAGTTCATAATTGCACACTGTAATCCCTATTCAATTGTACTTTCTTTAATTGAGCCTATTGTAAACCTCCAGAAAGATGTTCATGAAATAATTATAACTGTGCCTTTTAACTCCTTACTGTCATCTGCTCCTCTAGAAGTCAATTTCACTCAGTTCGCCACCTCCTTCAATTAAGTTTCAGATAAATGAAGTTCATTTTTAAACGAAAAGAATTAATCAATCATTACATTGGTGCATCACATGAATTTGGTGCAACACAAAAAACTGTTAAAGAAAAGAGAGTTTTTGGTCCACCCACACAAATTAACATATGGAAGCAAATCAAGGGCCTGAAATGTAGATCCTTCTTTTTTTTTTCACCAATTACCTTCTTGACATTTTGGCAACGATTAAACTAATTTCTTAACAAAAAAAATTAATGGACAGGTAATGAAATCATTGTCCAGCAAATCAGAACAATTTAAAATCCAGATCAAATACAGTTTGTCTCAGTAAAAAAAGTTAATGGGCACCAGGCAGAAACAATTGTCCAGCAAACCACTCTGATATATCTAGATAAACTTTTTGTTTCTTGTAACATTAACAAATCAACAAGATTTCTATGGATGTATTTGGCCAAGTAATCGGAGAATCACAGATGATATTACACATTTTCTATAACTGTTCCACTAAAACAAAGAGATTGTAAGCATTTAATTGCCAAAACAGATTCATTATCATAAATAATTTTTCACCTAGTTAAGACACCATTGCCCCCATAAAAGATTGTAACTAAAACTAAAAACACGGGATCAAAACAGAAATACACAACCAAATCAGCATATTACAAAAAGAGTATACCTCTGTAATAAGCGCCTATTTGGATCAGGAAACGTTTCGAGAATGGCAGAGCGCATAGCATTAACTCGGGCTTCCTTTCGATCAATTTCTTTGGGCCAAAAAGAGAAACAACTAGAAGTTAGAAACGTGATTTATTTAAGTTTTAACAGACAAAACGGAAGAATGCAAACTAAATACAAGCAGGCAGCACATGTAACCACAATGAACAGAAATAATTCTGGCGACCAACATATAGTTTCATATGTTGAGACTTTATACAACTTACAAAGAAAGAGATGAATTAATTTCCTCATAAAGTTCTGAGAACGTCAATAAAATCTTAAAGTTCTCGGACCTTACTACTTCAAATTGGAATGCCAGAGTATATGAACTATTTATTAAGGCACTCTATTTATCGATCTATACAGTAGACAATAAGAAAACAAGCAGAATTATGAAATAAAACCTAGAAGGAGCATCAGGAAGGGAGCTGTGCTGGTTTGTTAGAAATAACCGCAGAGTAACAAGCACGTAAATACTCTGAGAAATAATTGTGGAAATCTCTTAACAACTGTTGGCAAGTTTACTTACTGGAAGCTTCCAACAGAGCAGTACAGCAGGAAGCAGGAACAGGAGATGAGGGCAGCTCACGAAGCACATGCTGCATAAAGGGTAGCTCCAATCATAGTTAAAGCAAATTAAGACATTCAACAGCAGGATAAGATGACAGCGTCAAACAAATAACAAATAATCAAACCATTACCTTAACACAATCACCAATTACATGAGCATCCTCTCCAGGGCCAAATTCAGTTTTGCCTTCAAACATTTTGACATAGATTAGCAGTAGAAAATATCTTATTCTGAAGCAGAAGGGCACATAATAAACCCCTACAAATTCTCAGTTAACATTTTCTGATGATGTAGCAGTACCCATATTTCTAAAACAGCAAAGACGGGATAAGAAAAGAAAGTCAAGAAAACAATGGTAAGTGAATCACACTTTAATATGTCCATAGCAAGTCAGCATAAACAATGTGCATGGAAATAAAAACAAGAAAAAGATATAAAGAAAACAAGTCAAATTCAGCCTCTGACAGTCTCTTGTGGCTTGTTATCAACCAAAAGAAAGCTGCAGGATAAATTTCTTTTCCTCTTTCTGCAAAGCTAGCTAAAACTACACTTAGATCAACATCTAACCACGAGAGACCAGAAATGGACATGAAGCACAAACAAAAATTTGTTTTAGTACATAATGTATTCTAAACTACGAAAGAAATCAACACTACATGGTTACAATATCTGACTAATTGATTCTAACTACTACACACAATATCTCTTTTTGATAAAGAAAGGGATATTCATTTAAAAGCTTCAAGAAAATGCAGAAAAACAAAAGTTACAAAAGAGAGATTGTGTATGCTCACATATAAAAGTTAGCTATAGAACTAGTATACACAATATTCTCAACGGGAATTATAGAATCAAGATGCATTGGGTACAATCTTCCATCTAAACATGCAAAGCCATTAAAATAATTCAACTCTTCCCATATGAAAACAATAACATCAGATAACATACAAGCTTTCTTCCAAATGTTTCAATATATAAAGAAGATGTCATTCATCAAACAAAAATTTACCATCTTCATATTCTTTTACCCTCCGCTCCACTTCCTCGACATCTGCAGACTGCCGTAATATACCTTCGACCTTGGTACCTGCAAAAATAGAAAACTTTAATTAAAACAGAATCTAATTATCACTTCACCCATTCAGCATCTTCAGTAAAGACAACAATGCACCGCCTTGCTGCAGAGGGAGGATTTCTTAAAAATTCAATATAATTCTAAGATCATCCACCTTTCCATCAGTTAAAATTTCTGTCCTTGGATCATCTTCTTTCTTCCTAATTAGAAAGCCTTCTTACTATAAAAAGGAAGCTAGAAAAGAAAAGTAACAGCAATTGTAGAAAACTAGCCATGATACCCGGAAGACACGTGGTTGTTGTGCTTAAATGATACTAAAATAACCAAAAGGTCACATAATAATGTCACTGTGTAACCTAGACCAAAGGGCTTCTCAATGGATAAGGATGGGCTTACCATACTTCTCAAGAAAATTCAGTGCCTTCTCGAGAAAGGAAGGGCCTCCATCTATATCTTCTAAAGCGAGCAGAATTGGTCTCCCAACAACAAAAGATTTAACAGGGCGTTTATCCTTCCCTGAAAGAAAAGTAAACTGCTTAAAAAATAATGAAAATGGAACAGATCAATGTTCCTCTGCGCATTGAAGATGGAACTCCATAAGTCTTGGATAACAGTAAAAAGTGCACTTACATTGATGGAAAGACCCTTCAAAAGAATCACTAGTGTCATTCCGGAAAATGCCATCGTGTCCCATCACCAAAGCAGCACTAGGCGCTTGTGCAAGAGCATGCTCAAGGGCAGTCTTCCACTCATACAAATCCTCTGATGTCTCTGCCTACAGTAGAAAGCTGGGGGCTTAATAGAGAAAATTCAAATGATGTATGACTCAGGCATATGTATAAATATTAAATGTTCACAAGATTGCATTTATTTTGGTTGCAGGGAGATTCCATACACACTTACTGTAAGTGGAACAATTCTACACATATAAAATGACTTATTTGTCAATCTAAGAAGCTGGATGCCTCACCAATTACTGATTAAAAAAAAAAAGGATGCTAACTAGAAAAGAAAAAAAAAGATGCCTCATCAAAAATAGGTTCAGAAAAAACAATTACTTCATACTATTTCAGCAACGCTGCTAAGATAAGAAAATTCAACACTCAAAACAGAGTATAGAGTATGGAATACAAGAAATAGTGAATTATTGATACAAAATTACCCATAGAGGCTTATAAAAAACTCAAACATATAGAAAGATATAATGAGAGACCTATTCTGCTAGCAACTGGGTCACTTCTCAGACACATCACAGTTTTAAGTTTCTGAGGACACTTTCGAATGTAGAACAGTGTACGAATGTGGTTGGGGGGTCCAATCAAAGAGAGATATAGAAGTAGAAGCACCTTAAGTGTAAAAGCTCGTCCATCACGTCCATCTGGAAACAGTACAGTCAATAGCTTTTTATCTTCCCTGACAACAACACTGAACAGCAAGTAGTTGTTAGCAGAAAGACACATACAGAATACATTACCAGAATATGATATGTGTATTACCTCCCTGAATTATTTAAGTCGATTCCCCCCAAAGTTAGATTCACTTCGCCACCTCGCTGAGGAAGTGTGCTCTACATGAGGAGCATTAACTGTAAGCATCTATGTACAGAAATTCAAACTTGACATCTTTAATTAGTAGACTTGATAATCAAGTGCACAAAATAAGACACGGTAACTAACCACCAAAAGTTTAAGAGAGTCTCAACAAGATAAAAGTGAATATAGCAATAGAGAAAAAACTAGATGACATGCAAGTAAAACCAAATATTTGACTACTAGTTGACAAAATTAAGCATGATGCTTCAGCATATTGTATCTTGACACATTTTTGGCCCTCCGTATTTTCTGGAAATCCATTTGATAGATTGATGGTGATAAAGAGATGATGTGGCTTCAACACGTCAAGGTCACTCAAATCCACAAGAGAGCACAAAAACATTATGGAACTAACAGATGGAATTGGTATTTTGGACTCGAATCACTTGATTCCAAGAAAGAAAGGAAAAAGAAGCAGGACCAAACTGTGAGGTCTTGGACACCACAGCATTCCTCCTTCCTCCACAGCGTAATAGGGCTTCACAGTTTGGTCCTCCTTCCCACAACATCTCCATCATCCCTTCCACCCGCTGTATAACCCTCCTAAAAGTAATGTCCCATGAGATTCCTTGGTATTCTATCCTTTGTTTAGAACAAAGTAATCCTTGGTCTTCTATCCTAAGTAGTCAAATAACATAGTATTCCTACTATTTTTTGGGGGGAAACTGGTAACTTATGGTATTCCTACTTTATCACTCTACACCTAGAGGATATGATTTCCTGTGATTAACCAGTTTTTTTAAAACTAAAGGAAATGTTCCTCTAAAGGTATTTCCATGGAAATTGAATTCTCCTGCCATTGCCCATTCTGAATACCTTGTATTGTGAAAAATTATCTTTTCCCTTTGTAATATCCTTCCATAAACTAACTCCAAGAGAATTCATTATCTCTTTTAAGAACAACCCATCAATGCTAATCTACATGTAGTAGTTATATCCTCTCGGCAATACATTCTCCTCACAGGAAAACCTACAGATGAGAGATGTCAAATTTAACAGAATTTGTGATTAGAGAGGAGATTGTCAAATTATTTGTACACAGAATCAGAGAAATGGAGACCTCAATTCAACCATAGATCAGGATCTTTATCAGTGAAGAAGACAATATAATGCTACAAAGTCAGTTCAGTAAGTTAGAGATCAAAGATTGTTTATGGCATGTTTTAGGCACAAGGCACCTGGACATGATGGATTCGCCATGGCATTTCTCACCAATTGTCCTGATATAGTAAGCAAAGAAGTAGTGGCAGCAGTACAGAATTTTCATGATCAAAAAATATTTGAAAGGAGCTTCAATGCTACCTTTATAGCCTTGATTCCAAAGAAGTCGGGGGCCAAAGAACTGAAGGATTTCAGAC
>DF357371.1:63018-80623 GCA_000787875.1 Solanum virginianum | reverse complement strand
TTTCAGACCTATTAGCCTAAGAGGTAGCATCTACAAGATCATTTCAAAGGTGATGACTGAAAGGTTGAAAGAAGTGGTATCCAAATTGGTGGATGCACATCAGATGAATTTTATTAAGGACAGATGGAACATGGATGCTATTGCGATTGCTAATGAGTGTGTAGGTGTGAGGCAAATCGGCAAGGTCCAAGGCATTCTCTGTAAGCTGGATGTAGAGAAAGCCTATACAGTGTTATCAAAGGCGTGTGAAATCACGCTTAAGCCCTGAAGCAAGGCTCAAAACGTGTGGAGCGCTTCGTGCCACTTAATGTGTGGTTTTTAGTGTCGTTATCAAGGTTCTAAGACATACTTTTTCTTGCCAATGAACCTCTTCGGAAGAGATGACAAAACAATTGATATTTCACTTTATCATAATTATTTTTCAATTTCTTGGTTCATAAATTTGTCATTCATGCTTATATATATTTGTACGTTTCTCCCTTTGCGCCTTTTTTCATTTAAGCCCACGCTTTATTTGCGTTTTCTGCTTAACGCTTCAAAGAACCTTCCAGCTTTTGTGCTTTTTGCTTTTGATAACACTGAGCCTATGGCCGCTTACATTGGGCCTTCTCGAGAAGACTATGAATAACATGGCTATGAGGAAGATAGATTAAAATTTTGCAACTACTATAGTGAAATTCCTCAGTTTTGATTAATGGTTTCCCCACAGGTTCTTTCTCATCTGAGAGAAGCGTGAGGCAAGGGGATCCTGTATCTCCTTTTCTTTTATCTTGCAATGGAGGGTCTCAATGATATGCTAAGAATAGCCCAAACAAACAGTTGGATGAGGGGTTTCAATGCTAACACGGAATTCATGGAGGATAGACAGAGTCTAGCCATTTCCCACCTCCAATATGTAGATGAAACTCTAATTTTTTTTGTGATGCAGATAGAAACCAACTGAAGTTTTTAAGAGCCATACTGATACTGTTTGAAGCAACCTCGGGTCTACAGAGTAATCAGGGAAAGAGTTTCATCTACCTACTTAATGAGGTAACTGGGATTGAGACTGCAATATTTTAGGAGGAAAGATTGGAGAACTACCCAAAATATATCTGAAAATGCCTCTAGGAGACGAGTAAATCCAAGGGCATCTGCAACAATGTACTGGAGAAATGTGAGAAGAAGCTTGCTAATAGGAAAAGCCAGTATCTATCCCAGGGTGGTAGAGTTACTCTCATCAATAGTGTCCTTGATGCTTTACCTACCTACATGATGTATGTGAACCATATGCCAGCAAGTGTAAGAGATAGATTGGATGCCATCAGAAGAAACTTCCTTTGGCAAGGAAACTATGACCCAAACAATCACCAGATTCACTTGGTCAAGTGGGATCAAATTCTAATCAAACGAGCGATAAGGGGGTTTAGCCCTCCTCTACATAGCACAAGTAGTATCTCATCATCCAATCAACCAAATGATACTCGCCCTTTTTCATCCCCACCATATCGATTTCTCCAACTTATTTGATACTGCTTGTCGTACAGAACAGGAACACGTAACATGTTGATATTTTAGATAAAATGAACTTACAAAAATAATCCTCTCCCTTGGGCATATTGCATATTTAGTCCACCCAAACTTTTTCAGGTGATTCCATAAATCTCTTATCCTCAACCTTTCCCCTACACAGTAGTTCTAACTAGGTCATCGATAAAGTCGTCACCTTATAGCTTTGTTGCTACAACTTAAAGAGGACTATATCTCTTCATATTCCTCGACCAAAAGAAACAAAATCAGGAAGAAATCTTGAAGCAATGCAATCGACATCTCCATCATTTCTTAACAAGAGTTTTCTATTTTAAGTTAAGTATCAAAATTGTTTTGTTCAATTGAAAAAATGATACTTCTTGATACCTGTTAAGATATAATTTTTCAGCCAAAAATAAAACAAAATGGTGAGATCTGGAAATCCTTAAACTAATGCATCCTACTTCACATTACGTACTCTCTAGATTAACTAATACACATTCTTGTTGTTACTCTTTTAGAAGAAATAAATGGAACAAGTATTCTACATTGCCTTGAACTTGCACAAAAAGAAACCATGTCTAGAAAAATCATTGAAGAAACAAATCAAGGCCCACCATCAATGCTGGAAACACCAACCGCTTATATATATTTCACTGATCAACTACACTGCAACCCCAAACAGATATCTTTTATACATTAATACATGTTATTGATCTAAATGGGGTATGCAGTACATAAGCAGCACGTAAAAGAAGAGAATTTCACACAAAAAATATGATCCTCCACTAAATGACATTCCAGCCGTCTACAATTATCGGAATCTCACAAGTAACAATTGATCATGGATATGAACATCATAGAACATATGTCACTCTAATAACTTGCTTGTGTACAGACTTTGAATGCAGTAGCGAAGAGAAGTTCTATGTGGTTTTCCATCAAATTAAAGCCGGTAACAGGATAAAAGATACTAACAGGATCATTCTTGAAGAAGACCAAAGATGTGCGTGTAAGGATGAACCAGCGCTTTTTCCAAGACTTCCAACCTAGTCCTGCATGAAGTTAAAAAATCCACTTTACACCATGAACAGACCAACATTTTAAACTTCTTCATCTAGTTAGTTGCCCTTTGGGCTTCCTTTTGTTGGGAGAGGAGTCTAAAGAATAACAGGATATTCCTACTGAAAATGAATAAAAGCACAGAAGAATGGTATCAATTACTTCATGGATCAGAAAGTCATAGAGCATGGGACAAACCTTTGCCTAAATTAAAGGGAAGCCAAAATGACCAATCTATGATTCAAAATCTTCATATAACCCAATAACAGATAACCATTACAGGTGTTGTTCCCTTCCAAACAGTTTTTCCCTCCTCACAAAATACAATTATTTTTTGCTTGCTCTTCTCCTTCTCCATCCCCCTACCCCTGTTTTTGTTTTAGTTTTTGTGAGAATGTGCTTTCCTTTTCTTTTCCTTTATTTTTATTTATTCTATGAAACTGGTTACTTTGTATATTTCTCACAGACAATACATAGGTTGTACTGAAAACCATTTCTTTTCTTTTCTTTTTTACTGAGAAAATATAATTATGTATTTAATCACAGTTTCCTCTCCCAAATAAAAGGTTATTTCCTTCAATGCAGTAGCCATTTCAGGATTCAGCTTTCTATGGTCAAGAAGCATCAGGACGCTTTTCTTCCCAAACTGAGGAAACTACACATCTTCTACTGACTTCTGCAATGTCTTCATCCTCCTAAGCATCATCCATTAGACATAATTCTTAATCATAATCAATCTGAAACCACCAAGCCTATTACAGTATTCAGGCTTTCTTTTGATTTCTCTTATTTCCTTTTTGATATAAAAAAATTAGTTTTGCTTTCTACTTTCAATGCAAAGAAAGGCGGATAAGTACTGGTCATGGACAATAAATAGATTAAGCAAACCAACAAGACCATCCAATCCACCATCAGTTGGTGGGCACCAGTTTTGTATTTATTGCAATTTCATTACATATGCTGCTCGGACTATTAAAAAAGTCGGTGGGAGAGTGTTGAACCATAAAAAGTAGTACATTTTTGGAGATACCAACACGAGTATGAATAAAGATCTCTCAACTAACTGCAAGAGCTTTATTTATTCCTTCCTCTTTTCCTTTTCTCTAGATTTCAAGCATAAAATCAAGTTTTCCAGTATGTTCACGGTAGGTTTCTTAGGGTCCATTTGGCCATGTGAGATGAAATAGTGATTTGAAATCATATGAGATGAAGTTGAAGTTTTGTTTGGACATGCAATTTGAATTTTTAAGTTGTATTTTTGCCTATAGACATAAAAATCCCGTAAGTGGCGAAAACTATCACAATTCTCCAATTCTACTTTAGTCCAATGAGAAAAAGTAAAATCGAACATAAGTTGTAGTCTACTATATTTATTGAGCCACTTGTTGGTCAATATCATTAGTAACCATATCATCACGTTTATATTCTATGAATATTTCATCACTCCTTTGATATTCTCTCAAAGATATAAAATGATAGTTTTTTTTAACAAAATATAAAATTGTGGGTCAATTTTGTATTTGAAAAATATGAAATTCCCAAATCAAGCTTTTTTGGAGAATTTGGGATTTCATCTCATGATTTAAAATCATAAGATGAAATCGCATGTCCAAATGCTGATTTCATCTTATGACTTCAAAGGACGAGATGAAATTGCATGTCCAAACACCTACTTAGCCTTTAAACTGGTCGACTCAAGTCAAACTTTGGCCTTTGAGTTTTCTGTCATCGTTTGTCTTTGAAAGAACAAAAACTTGTGGCTTCCTAGTATTTCTTACTACAACCTGTGACTATCTTGGGAGAGAATCTATTCAATTCATCAACTAAGTATTTTCAAAATTGTTTCTCCTTTAGCAAAAACCTGTTTGGGTTGGCTTATTTTTAGGTGTTTTCAAGCCAAAATAGTTTATAAACACTTTTGAAGTATTTGGATATAATAAAAGTGTTTTTAAATACTTGCTTTTTTCAAACAAGTTTTTAAGCCAAATAATAAAAATAAGCAAAAGCCATAAGTTAAGATTTCTAACTTATGCTTATAAGCTATATGCCCATCCAAACAGGCTCTAATTCTTTAAAATTAGCCTTCATGGGTGTATCTAAGAAAAAATATATTTACCCTTCAAAAGTTTTGATTGAATTGTATTCTCTCATCCTTCTATTCAAAGAATTAGTTAGTTGGCCAAAGACACCGGCTCTTGATGTTCTCTGATGCCTAACCCCGTCAACTAATTATTTAAATGTTTCACGGTCATGACTAGCATCTTGTTAATTATCTGCTAACAACAAACTGTTTATCAAAATTGGATCCAAAAGAGATGAGCAAATAGGGAAAAACCAGCCCTTCATTTAACCTAAAAGTCCAGTATGGGAAGTACCGATTACCGAAGTAAAAATTTGCAAGTGTCAAATCATCAGATACCAGCATAGTATCCAATTATAAGAATTAAAAACATCTGTTCTGACCTTTGGAAGAGATGAATAATGGCCCACTCTTGAAAACCTGAAGATTATTACATCATTTAAAACTTCAGGGGCAAGAAAATTAATAGTAAGCAAAATTAGAAGCATTTGCATCGAACAACTTTATGGAGAAACTATGGATAGAGACCATGAACAATAAAGGAGACATTATGTTTATAGGCTTCAATAATAACACCGCATAGTGTCTTTGAAGTTCATCATACTGTAGGAAATTCAAGATCTAAATAGAAGTAATTCGTTCACTCCATTTTGTTTCTAGATGAAAACATACATGCAAAAAGAAATTTGTGACCTCGAGAGAAAAGATCCGAGTATTTCAGAGGATGGAGGGATTGGGGTCACCATCCCTAAGTTTCTAAACTAAAACAGTGGATTTCCCGGTCATAAAAAACATTTATCCAGTCAAGAATAAAGACAACTATAGAAGACAAGATAATAATAACTTAAGAACAATAGAAGAAAAATAACAACATGAATAAACAACCGAGGAAACAATACAACCCCGTAAAGAACGAGTCCATACAACCAAAGACTTAGCTTGATAACCATAAACAGAGATAAGGACTTGGTGATCAAAAAAAGTATACAACCACGAAATTGGTGAAACAAAATGATTTCATCTCGATAGTTATTTAGCTAATCTAGCATATTCTGCTTATGGGGCTTGATTCTTGAGACAAGGGTTTCCCGGAAACAGCCTCTCTATCTCTATGAGATAGTGGTAAGGTCTGCATACATTTTACCCTCCCCAGACCCCACTTGTGGGATTCCACTGGGTATTATGTTGTTGTTATAGTTGTTTAGCTACAATGCCCTCATGAGCGCAAACCTGTCTCGCAAGAAAGTCATAGAAATAACAAAGGCAGTGCACATCACAAGTCAAATTATCCATCTTTGTACCCGTAATTTGTAACAGGGCCAAATCTTTTGGAAGCACAAATGATCTATGACAAGGGAATCCATGTTCATATGATGGGAGCATTTAGTAACAAAATAGGTATATGACATTCACAACTAGAAGAGATACCCAAGATGGTGTAGAGATATACCATGTGTTACGTACAAACAACACATTTGGATCATATGTAACCTAGGTGGATGGGCTTCACGTATAGAAAGAATGGACCTTTTATGGTTTTAGGACAGCATTAAGACTACGGATTGATATTTTTTCAAAAAAAAGGACTACGGATTGATATTTTTTCATCAAGTGTAATATTATTAATAATGGGAAGCTCTTGCATACGAGAGGTACCAAAAAGTAGAGAAGCTACTATAAGACATCATTCTCTACAAAGTAGAATGAGAACTTCTAGGTACACCAAAAAAGTCATTGAAAACTGATGTATACCTCCTATACATAATCAAGATTATCCACATAAGTGCTAATGGAGTAATATCTCATGCCCCATGTCCTCTAGCCTATTTGGAACTTTTCCCATTCAAAGTCAAACATTTGTTGGTGGCAAGATCGGCATGCCTTCTAGTTGTCGTTGACTTTAGGTGCACCTAACAAACCAACTAAACAAAACCTCCTTGACGGCACCCCAGATGGTCCATCATATCCGGAACCATCTTAAAAGTCCACAAACATGATTTTTTTTTTTGGAGAAAAGGTAACAAACATGATTCTACAAAGTGTTACACATGAAACACCAACTTATATATGTGATCCTCCCTTTCCTCAAGTTTCGGCCAATAGAATCGCACCCCTAACTACCAATCAAGCAAATGCAAACTTTTCTTGGCACCCTAGGGATCTAAATCAATACCTGAGGGAAACCCTATTTTCTCTCTAATAGCAACTTAAGTGTAACTCTTTACTAAGAATCATCCACTGCTTTCTAGCACACATCTCCAACAATCCTGGCTCGTTACCAGTAAGGTTTGCTTTTTAGAGCTTTTCAAGTAGATTTTGGAACTCTGCTATCTACTCCGAGATCACAAATTATACACCAACAGATAACCACAAGTATACAGAGATTCTACTTGCCAAATATCAAGTTTCATGCAGAAGTTTATTCCAGAAATTATTTCTGAAAACGACAAAACTTGTGTTGCTCACATTCACGAATTTTCCATTGGATAAAGTGGAAAACCTCAACATATAATGGAAAAGTATCCTGGCATAAGTTAGTCGTTAATGCCTATAGCACTTAGCAGACTTCCAGGTTATAACAGAGACATAGGTCCAGAACTTTCAGTCCTAATAGAAAATACTTATAACAAAAGGAGACAAATGTAGACAAGATGTAGACCAAAAAACAAAAACAAATCCCACAGTGTTCTCTCTCTCCAGCATTTGGACTATAAACAATGCAAAAAAAAGAAAATCACTTGCTCATCATAGCTCATCAGTAATTTGCCTTAAAAGATAAATTACTTAAGTACTGAGACGAGATAGCCCAAATGGAGCATATTTGATATTTAAGATTCAAGTAAGCCGTCCCAATTAGTCATGAGATTGAGGTATAGTTATCAATTAATCACAGTTCAACCAAGATACAATCTTTTAAGTAAAACTAATATAACCCAAATTAAAGAACTAAGCTTCCTGAATGAAAATCATTCGACAACCATTAACCTAAATTTTTCCCTTTCTTAATCTTCCTATCTCGGTTAAACAACTGCAACTCCAACAGAATATCATTTTTCTCCTCATTTGACAATCATTGACTTCACAATGACCCCAAAATTTCTCCTTTGTTTTCTCAAACTTCTTACAATTCCAACAAACAAAACGCAGCAATACAAGACAGACAAATACTACAACAACAACATCATACCCATTATAATCCCATAATTTGGGTCTGGAGGGAAGACTACACAATGACCTTTCCCCTATTTCATCCGACTATCATTGACATCACAAAATGACCCCAAAATTTCTCCTTTTTTCCCAAACCTCTTAAAAATTCCAACAAACAACACCTAACAAAACAACATAGACAAATACAACAACAATAACATACCCATTGTAATCCCACAAGTGGCATCTATACACAAACCTTATTCATACCTCATAGATACGAGATATATACCCTCAGCTTAAAGAAAAAAGATTAGACAAATAATTAGTGCCAAAAAGAACCTTCCCTTTCTTATTCTTCCTACTGAGTTAAAAAAGTACAACTCCAACAAAAGAACCTATCTTTTTCCTCATTTGACTGTCATTGACTTCACAATGACCTCAAAATTTCTCCTTTTTTCCCAAACTTCTTACATTTCCAACAAACAAAACCCAGCAGAACAAGAAAGACAAATACAACAACAACACCATACTCATTGTAATCCCACAAGTGATGTCTACACGGAACCTTATTCATACCTTGTAGATACGAGATAGAGAGGTTGTTTACCTTATTCATACCTTGTAGATACGAGATAGAGAGGTTGTTTCCTATATACCCTCAGCTTAAAGAAAAAAGATTAGACAAATAAGTAGTGGCAAAAAGACCTTCCCTTTCTTAATCTTCCAAGTGAGCCCAAACAAGTACAACTCCAACAAAAGACCCTTTTTTTTCCTCATTTGACTATCATTGACTTCACAATGACCTCAAAATTTCTCCCTTTTTTCAAACTTCTTACATTTCCACCAAACAAAAACCCAGCAAAAGAACAGAGACAAATAAGCAGTATCAAAAAGAACCTACCCTTTCTTAATCTTCCTATTGAGCTAAACAAGTACAACTCCAACAAAAGAACCTATCTTTTTCCTCATTTGACTATCATTGACTTCACAATGACCTCAAAATTTCTCCTTTTTTCAAACTTCTTACATTTCCAACAACCAAAAACCCAGCAAAACAACAAAGACAAATAAGTAGTATCAAAAAGAACCTTCCCTTTCTTAATCTTCCTATTGAGTTAAACAAGTACAACTCCAACAAAAGACCCTTTTTTTCCTCATTTTGACTATCATTGACTTCACAATGACCTCAAAAATTCTCCCTTTTCAAACTTCTTAAATTTCCAACAAACAATAAGTAGTACCATATAGAACATTCCCTTTCTTAATCTTCCTATTGAGTTAAACATGTACAACTCCAACAAAAGAACCTATCTTTTTCCTCATTGACTTCACAATGACCTCAAAATGTCTCCTTTTTTCAAACTTCTTACATTTCCAACAAACAAAAACCCAGCAAAACAACAAAGCCAAACAAGTAGTGTCAAAAAAGAAGATAACTTTACCGTATTTGAAGAACCAATTCTTGGACGCTCAAATGCAGCAAGTGAAGCAGACATTTTTCCCTTCTGGGGTTCAATAAACTAACCCAAAGAACACAAACATTGCATCCCAAAAAGGCAAAAAAAAGGTGAAATCAACAAATGGGGTTGTCTCAAATCAAGAAAATAACTCAAATAACTAATGAATCAGCAGAGATCTGAAGAAAAAAAGTTTAGGGTTTTGGTACAGAAAAGGAAAAAAAACCAAGAAAAGGGCTTATTTGCTTCTCTGTACAGTATTGTCTGGTCCCTTTTGTTTTCTTCTTCATCTGTTGTTGGATTTGATTAAGTGGCGTAGATTGTAATAGTAGTAAAGTAGATGTTAGGAGAAGTAATTTTTTAATGCTAATTTTATGTAAAAAATTTGGAAAAATTATAGTTTATTTTGATTGCTTTTTCACCTACTTTTGGCCGTGACTTGCTCTGCATATATTCATTACAGAGAGAGAGACAATGGAGGGAAGAATGAAGAGAGGAAAGTGGGGTATGTTTGGAGAGTGGAGACCACGTTTGTTCTTTAAAGATTGAAAAAATTGATCAACTTTGAATTCGTATCGAAAAGTCTTATAGTAAAAAATAAAGTATCTGCTTCTTAGGTGATACTTTTGAGATGGAGTTTTTCGAAAATAGTCTCCCTATCCTTATCAGATAGTGATAAGGTATACTGACACTTTTACGTTCTCGAAATTTCACTTGTGAAATTTTACTTAGTATGTTGTTGTTGTGCAATATAGATGACTCTGCATCCAAAAAGCTCAAGCTCGAGATGGCTGATTAAGGATTGAAGAAGTATTTATCACTCCACTGTAACCTCTGTGGGTGTTAGTTCTAAAAGGGAACTTACCTATTTTTTCCTAGATACAAAAAATATTCCTATTTATAGCGATATGTAAATTTTTCACTAAAATATAAGTTCAATATATTTTAAGATACTTATAATACATCTTTATTGCATGAAAATTTACTTTTATACATAGTGTAATTCATTTACATTACATGCATGAAATACATAGTGTAATTCATTTACATTACATGCATGAAAGGAAAATTTAAATGTGATGATTTGAATATTGAATAATTAAAATTATTTTTCAATAGCTGAATAAAATAATAAAAATAATATACTATAATCTAGTTATTACATATAAACATATATTTCATGGTGATGAATAGTGAAGCGTCTATGTGACAAGTTGCTAGTGATATTGATTGACAAAAATGATGACTATTAACAAATTATCTTCATTTTTTTTCCTAAATTATAATGAAGTTTCAACGCTAAGGATCGATTTTATTTATCAATAGAAAAAAATTTACTTTTTTCTTTTACTATTTTTGTTTTAAGAATTTAATATTGAAGTAAATAGTGTGACGTGGGTGGGTGGGAGGGGGGAGGGGACCTATGGTCCACAAAATGCAACTAACATTGACTGTTGTTTGCCATGTGACTCATGGTTTATTCTCTTTACAAATTAATAATAAATTTTCCCTCGCGATAAATAAATATGTCAATAAGGAATATTTAATTAAATTATTAAAAATAGGAAATAAATATTGTATGGGAATAAATAAAATTGTTACTTCTAGATAACAACAACAATATACCCAGTATAATTCCACAAGTGGGGTTTCGGGAGGGTAGAATGTACAAATACCTTACCACTACCTCACAGAAGTAGAGAGGCTGTTTCCTGGAACACTCGTCTCAAAAACCCATAAGAGAATAAACTAGATATGACAAACAGTAAAAGAAAGGAAACAACAAAAAAACGACTAATACAAACACAGAAACAACAATTAATGACCACATATGTAACAAAACATTATTACTCTTCTACCCTACTATACTCCGATAATCACCTAACCCTACCACCAATTAGCCTACTACTCTAATTAGCGATCTCCACTTCTAGACAAGTATAATACAATATAATATAAGAAAAAATTCTTAGATTTATGTTGAAGCATTTATGGGAATAGGTATTTATAAATATTTTATATTAATTACTAACACTTGTGCTTTGGTTGTCATTATTGCTCAATTAATTACGTATTTAGTAGACCATTTAAGTTTGTCTTGACTAATTAAATGTCATAAAGTCGTTATTTACCTACTTTTTTTTATTTGAAAAGATCCACATATTGTTTCATTCTTAAACCACTCCCCTTTCTTAATAAATATTTTAATTCCTGATGTATGCTTTTTTTTTTGTCTCAAAATACTATTTTTATTTGTTATTTTAGAAGTTTAAAATAAATTTAATTATTTGTTTATTTTATCATTCACTGAGAATTAATAAGAAATTTTTGTTATAAAATATTATTTCTCCACTCATTTTTATTGAATCAGCTCGCTAAGAAAATACATGATAAAAAATAGATCTTCAGTAAGCACGGAAAAAATCAGGCAAGTTTCAACATCTTGAAAGGGATGAGTTAATTTTCTATTTCATCAATCATAATCATCAATTTTTGAAATTTGACTATGGGAAATAATTGAAGGATTACGCAAGTTTCAACGGGGATAAGTTGATTTTCAATTTCATCAATCAAATCATCAATTTTTGAAATTTGACTATGGGAAATAGTTGAATTAATGCATATTAAAGAATTTAGTTCTGAACTATTACTAGACATGTTGTGAGATTCATTTTCTTATTCCAAATATTTTACTCTTAAATGAATTTTTATCTAATATGAATTTGAATTAATCAGATTAACGAATTCTTGATATATTGAATATTTATTATCGGACAATTAAAATAAAATATTTTCTTAACTAGAGTACACCACATACAAATAACTCAATGAGCTAGTCTGTAAGTAATCTCACAAGATCTAATACTCTATTAGTTTCTTTTTGGTTGTTATAATTTTTTTAAGTTAAATAATATAAATTTTCACTAACATCTTTAAAATATATATTTTTTATTATATTTATTTTAAAAATTCCACTTTATAGTACCTTTTCGTTAGTTGCTGAATATCTAAAATTCTGTTTAAAAATATTAAATTAATATAATTTAATTTAGTTTTTAAAATTAATTAAATTAAATTTCAAAAATTACAATATGACGTATAATAATGTTGTAAGTTATTCAAAGAATTATAAAACATATAATATTATTTTTTGTTTGCAAATATAAATGTACAATTGTATTATAAATTGAGTTTTGTAAGAATCACATGTTTCCTTCTGTGGGACTTTTGAGGCCCATATTTTTTTTAGTATATTAATTTATTTACCTTGTTCTTTAAGTAATTCTTTTATCAGATAATATTTTAAAGTTATGTACATCTAAAGTTTCTTTCATAAAAAGAAACATTTTATATGGACAATTAATGAATTCAATTAATCTAATTGATTTGATTTATATTATGTAAAGTGAAAGGTAGTTCTTTATTCAAGTATCATTTACTTTATGTTTATGTTTAATTTAAGATATGTGATGTTAAAATGTATTTTTATTTGTGTTATTTTGTATTAGAACTATATTTAAGATGACGTAAATTTTATTTTGGATGAACTCATATTTTTTCTTTTATATGTAACAGCCATATGATATTTGATTTGTGGATCATAAAATTAGATTTTATTATGACGTTTTTAAAATACGAAATGACCTAAAAGATCCTTGTATTTGATTTGAATTGTAATTCAAACTCTTATATTCCACATAGTTCCATTCGAATCTCTCTTCTTCTTCTTTTTTTTATAACATATAGCCTTTGAAGAGTGGGTTATTATCTTATAGGCAAGTATCACTTATTTAATGTTTGTGTTTAATTTACGATATGTGGTGTCATCAGAACATATTTCTAGGTTATTCAAAGTCAGGGTTGTGTTTAAGATGACGCAAATTTCGTCTTAGATGAACTCGTCTTTTTATATTTATATATAACACTCATATAGTATTTGATTTGTGAATTATAAAATTATATTCTATTCTGATACTTTTAAAATACGAATGATCCAAGACCCTTATACTTTGTTTGAATTGTATAATTCGAACTCTTACACTCTATATAGTTTTATTCGAATTTTTTTTGTTTTTGAACATATAGCCTCTGAAAAATGAGTTTTTATCTTTTAATTTAATTCAAATTATTTTTCATTAAGCACGTTCAATTAACTGATAACTTGAAAATTCGAATCACATTTAAAGATAAATGAAAACATTGTTGATATCCTCTAATCAAATTGTATTTTTCCACATACCTATAAAAAAAAAAAAAAACAAATCTTAAAATCATACTTTATATTCCAAGAACATAGGTCTTTCTTCACAACAAATACATTAATTTTTTTTTTCATACATTTTCCATTGATAATTAAATTAATTACTTTATGCTACAAATGAATCTCTTCTTTTTCTTGGATTCATTGTTGCTGCCTCTGGATTTCCTTTCTTCATCATTGCTACAAATTCATCATAGTTGATCCTACCATCCTATAAAAAATAAAAATAAAAAATTATTTATCAATAATTTTCTCAATTATGAAAAAGGTAAAACTATAAATAATTGAAAATTATGAACAAGAATTTCAAGGAAATTAATATAATAATTAAAAGAAATTAAACATAATTAATTAATAAATTTGCTAAAATTTTCTTTCTTTATATATATCCTTAAAAGTATGTCTCATAATAAGTAGAATTATTCAATAAGTAGCATTGAGAAGAAAAAAAGAACAGAAAATGAAAGTTTTTTTTTTTAAAAAAATAATGACAATTAGATCAGATTGAATTGAATAAAATGTTGCATACAAAATTGTAAATGTTAAATCAATTTTTCTTTTTGAATGGTTGTTTTTATGTATATATTTTGTTGTTTAATTTTGACTTACATGATCAGTGTCGACTTCATTGATGATTTCCCTCAAATCATTTTCATCATTCATGCCAAATTCTCGAAGAGCTTGCTCTAATTCTTCTCTTGATATATATCTAAAAAAAAAATTAATAAAAACAATTGTATAAATAAAATAAGATTGAATATACTATATAAACAATGTGAAAGCTTGAATATACTTTATAAACAATGTGAAAATTCAATCTATGCAAAGGGATTTTTTTTTTGAAAAAAAGAGAAAGCTCAATATATGATTGTTGCTTACTACTTTAATTTAGATGACATTCGTGTGTGCGTGCATGTGTGTATATATTATGCGAGTCGTGATCGAATATGAAGCTCGCATGATGGACTTAGTTAAGAAATATGTTAGGTAACATCAAAATCTTGACAATGACAAAGCCCACAAGGGGGTTAAGGTGGTTCGGCTCGAAGTCATGATCGAACATGAATTGCTCATTTGCTATCAACTATAACTTTTAGCATAATGATAAGCTTTTGATCATAACAAGTGATAACACAACCAAGGTCATGGATTCTCTTCTTAAAAGCAACATGCTACATGAGGCAGATATCGAGAGGGGAACTGTTGAGCATGTAATGTGAATATCTCTATCTGTGAAAAGGCAAATGAGGGAGCTAGGATGAATCAGATAGAAGTAATGACCGAGCATGACGTTTATATAATGGACTCAGATACAAACATTACTAATTCATTTCAGCTTAAATCCGTGATCTAGAAATCAATAAAATTAAATAATCACATCATATAGAGAACTTACCCACTATGATCCTTATCAAAATATTGGAATGCAGTGTAAAGATGTTCTTCTCTATCCATTTTGTTCATGTGCATTGTTGCTGTGATAAACTCTTCATAGTCTATTGTTCCACTTCCATCAGCATCAGCCTAGTATATAAATTATATATATAAAAAAAAAATAGTAGTATTAGAATTAAACTTTCAAAAGCATATATTAAAATATTATGTCATGATAGGTATTTTAGGTTTCAAAAAATTAAAGATAAGAAACACATTTGAAAAAATTATTATTGAATATATACATGTATTATTCCAAATAAAGATAGAAGATAGTTGAAGTCAGCTATATGTATGGTCGATACTTATATATTTCTATATTAACTATTAGAAAAACTCTTTCTTTCAGCTCAAAATATATTTTTTAAAATAAATTCATGATTTAGAAAAAATTCAAGATTATGAAGGCTTAGTTTTAAAGATATAAAAATGATCTAGTAAAAAGGCGAAATTTATGCTTGTGAAAGCTTTATCTAATAATCAAAATAAGGACGAACATTATAGGAGAAGCTCTACCAAACAACTTGAGAAAGCTTGTTTGCTCATATAAAAAGTAAATATGGAATTAATCGAGCAGATTCGAGTGAATGAATACTCTAAGATGGAAGAATAAAAATTAAATTTATAAAACTTACAGCTTCCATTAATTGCTTAATCTCATAATCAGATAATTTTGTGCCTTGTTGGGCCATTCCTTGCTTTAATTCTTCAAGTGTTATTGTTCCACTATTATCAGTATCCATATTTTTGAACATTTGCTTTAATCCCATAATTTCTTCTTCTGAGAGACATCCTGCAATAACCTTTAAAAAAAACTCTCAAAGTAATGAGTGCTAATTAATTTAACGGATAATTACACTAAGGTATGCTTCACTTAAATAATTACAAAAAAAAGTCTTTGTTATATAAGTATGTATAGTCAGTGTATATTTGTATTTCATAATGTATATTTAGTGTATAGTTCATGTATAAGTAATATACTTTATATAGTAGTGTATATTTTCTGACAAACTATATTGTGTAGTTTTGTTGATCTGAGGCTATATTTATATAAATAAAACATGAGCTGAATTTGTTGTATATATATCAATTTTTCCCTTAATTTAATCCACTTTTAAAAATACTTAACATGATAATATACGTCAGACAAATTTTATAGCTAAACAGTAAAATCTGTTATTCATTCTATTCAGCGACAGATTAATGCCGGTAAAATTGCTAGTGATAAAATTCATAGCTAATTTTAATTTTTGTAAATAAAAGATTTACTTAAATAGACAAGAAAATTAAGTAAATGAGAATTTTCTTTGTTGAGATTAATTAAAAGTAAAAGAATTTAATTATATAATTACCCTTAGAGCAACTTTCTTGAATTTATTCATAGCTCTGAATTGTTTGAGTCTATGTAATACAGCATTGTCAAGAGGTGTGTCTGGTGCTTCTCCATCCTCCTTGATCCATGAATGATCTTATTATATAAGAAATAAAATAATTTGTTAGACAATATATGGGGTTTTAATTAAATCATAAAAGAGATCTTATTATATATAATAATACATATAAAAATAAAGAATTTCAAACATTTTTTATATGAATGATTTTTAAGGGACGTGTAAAATAACAGATAAATAATATTAGTTGAATGTATTGATTTTTTAGTTTTTCATCTGTTGTTTGATATTTCTTTTGGAGCTAACTAAAGATTTATCTCGAGAAGTCTACACGATTTTAAAGAGGATAAATCACTCCTACTAAAAATGACTTTATTTTTGGAGCTCTAATCTGAGTCTCTACTTAAGAATAGAAGAATATTTATCACCCTGACCATTACAATCTTAGGTGGTATATAAATCGAATGTAGTAGATAGAAATTAGAGCTTCTTTTATTTTTGGTCCGTCGTCCAAATTTAATGACAAGCGCTAGCCCAAATATACAAAATTTATAAATCGATTATGTATCTTTCTAGTTAAATATACAAAATATATATTTGTTGATTATTGTATAAATTAAATCACTTAAAGACATTGAAATGTTATTATTTCTAGAATTATAAGTAGTGCGATCCCTCTCTACGATCAAGCAAAAAGGATAAAAAAAAAGAAGAAAATTCTTCTATTTTTATCTATAAATTAAGTCTGCCTCTAATTATACTATATGACCAAATATATCCCTGCAGTTACCAAAATTAAGAAAAATACCCTCTCTTTTTTCACACTCTTCCACCATAACAAGGTGAAAATGCACGCAATGTGACATTTAAGTAAGGTGGACGTCATGTTATCAAGCAAAAACGATAAAAAAAAGTACCCCTTTATTTTCGTCTATGAACTAAGTCAGTCTCTAATTATATTTAGGGTCAAGTACGCTTAATTAGTTACCAATATTAACAAAAATATCCTCTCTTTTTAACACTCTTCAAGGTGAAAATTCACGCAATCTAACATTTAAGTAAGGTGGACGCCATGTTATCAAGCAAAAGCGATAAAAAAAGTACCCCTCTATTTTCGTCTATGAACTAAGCCAGTCTCTAATTATACTATAGAGTCAAATACGCTTAATTAGTCACCAATATTTACAAAAATACCCTCTCTTTTTAACACTCTTCAAGGTGAAAATTCACGCGATCTGATATTTAAGTAAGGTGGATG
>DF357371.1:51699-62957 GCA_000787875.1 Solanum virginianum | reverse complement strand
GATATTTAAGTAAGGTGGATGCCACGTTTCACGAGACCTCAAATATTTTGATTTTTATTATAGCAATTACCAAAGTTAACAAATTAAACCATTCTCAAATTTTGGATATTATAATTACTAATAATTAAAAATATTGTTAAAAAAAAAAAACTTACTGAGGACTTGCATGGCAGTTAACCTCTGTCTAGGATCAACAGTCAACATCTTTCTAACTAGGTCTTTTGCTCCATTGGAAATTGAAGGCCATGGATCACTTGAAAAATCAACATGTCCACGCAATATTGCACTGAAAATTCCATTTTCATTTTCTGAAAAAAAATAAAAAAATAATATAAAATTATTCAATGAATTTAACCTAGCTAGGTATTTATTATTATTATTATTATCATATACAAAAATAATAATAATATAATTTTCCATGTTTCATTACTAAAAACAAATGTTAGTGATTTGGGCTTGAGATTTCCGTGTTGGAGGTCTCAAGTTCGAAACCCCTTGCTAGTGAAAGAAAGGGATTTGCCTTCGGGCTTGCCCAGTGCGAGTTACCTCTCCTATGTAGTTTTTGAACTATTGCATAGGAATGGAGATTTACCTTCTGCGCATCCAAAAGGATAGCAACTGCAGGTTACTCTCTCAGTATACTAAGTGTCCAATGGACTAAGGTCCAAAATAAGTGTTTTCACAATCATTTATAGCCACATATCTTTCCAACTACTAAATGAGAAACTTTCTCATGTTATGTAAAATTCAAAATCTCAATCAATTCAAGGAAAATCTATCTTTTTTTAAGGCTAGTGTCTTTGTCGTTTAATAACGTTTTGTTAGAATAACAACGTGTGGGGTCTAAAAAAGAGTCGAATTTCTCAATAATTATGTGTGTGATTTTATTTACCTGCCCAAAAAGGAGGAACTCCACAAAGAAGAATGTATAACATAACACCAATACTCCAAATATCAACTTCTGGTCCATATCTTCTTTTCAATACTTCAGGTGCAATGTAATATGCACTACCCACAATATCCTTAAATACATCTCCTGCAAAAATAGATATATAATATGACTATTTAAAGTTATTTAATAGCACCTAATTATGAAGAATGCTTGACTAAATTGCTCTTTATAATCTTCATTATCAGTGAATTCGATATGGTGGAAAATATTTTCTAGGAAAATAAATAGATTTCTTACATATTTTTTTTTGTTTTCAGTACTTAAGTGAAAAATATTATCCTCGGTGCATTTACACATAATCTAAATAAATATTATGGGAAGTGGGGGTGAGGGTTATGTACGAGGGGTAGTGGAGATGGAGATATTGGGGCTGGGGGTGAACATGATGTGTGATGGAGCGTACGGTTGACACAATCAATATGAAACACCATTTGTGGAACTTGTTTATCAAACTTCCATTAGGGAAGTTACTTTCGTCATTTTCAAGAAATTTGTTGCCTAAAAAAATTAATTTTCAATTGAAAAGGTATCTTCTTAACTTTCTAAAATAACAAATATTTTAAAATAAAATACTTTTCCTTGATGCAAGACTTGAAATCATCGCACCTAAGGTCCAACCAATCTGAAAAAAAATCTAATTTTGATGACCAAAGTGAGAGATAATTGAAAGGATCGAACAAATCATGAATACCTTGCTTGTAGAAAACAGAAAGACCAAAATCCGTAGCCTTAAGAGGTGCATTTTCATCCTTACTAAGAAGTAGAAAATTTTCAGGCTTAAGATCTCTATGAATAACTCCCATAGAATGACAAGTATGAACAATTTTCACAATTATTCTCATCAGTGAAGCTGCAGCTCGTTCTGTATAATGTCCTTTCGCAATAATCCTATCGAAAAGTTCACCTCCAGCACATAATTCCATGACCATATGTACAGAATGTTTGTCTTCATAAGCCCCTTTGAGTTCAACAATGTTTTCTTGTCCTGTTAAATGATGCATTATTTGTACTTCCCTTCTAACATCTTCAATGTCTTCTTTGTTCACTAACTTTCTTTTAGCAATTGTCTTGCATGCAAATTGCTCTCCACTTTGTTTATGTGTACATAAATATGTCACACCAAATTGTCCTCTACCAAGTTCTTTTCCTATGGTAAATGTTGTCCTAACATCCTCCATTGGTCTTCCTAATACTGGACCTATTGGTGATTGTTTTGTAGGTTTTGATGAAGGACTGGGTGATGATGTTGTTTTTGTTGGTGTTGTGGAATCTTGTGGTGTGTGATCAACATTGTTGTTGTTATCATGTGTAGATGGATTGTTTTCTTCATATTTAGGGTTATTGCTTTGTTGTATATTTTCATTATTATTAGGTTGTTCTTCTTCCTTAGAGCAACAACTCCCCATTTTGTTTACTTTGGGGACAAAAAATTGCTAAGGAATGAAGGTGAAGAAGCTAGACAATGATTAAAAGGAGAGATTCAGCGATAACGTAATGATAACATTTAATTTATGATGTTGAGAAAGGAAATTACACAATAATAAGGAGAGATTCAACAACCACGCAATGATAACAGTTTGAGAGAAGGAAATTAGAACAAACTTTTGAATGCGAAGAAATGAAGGTGAGGAAATTACCCAATAAAGGGAGAGATTCATCAACGACGTAATGATAACAGTTATTACGCCCCAATCTCAAACAGAGAGAAGGAAATTCGAATAAATTCTTAGATGCAAAGAAACCAAGAGAGATTTAACAACAATGTAATGACAATAGTTATTACGCCTCAAACTCAAAGAGAAAGAAATAAATTAGAATAAACTTAGATGCAAAGAAATGAAGGTGAAGAAATTACATAACAACGGGAGAGATTTAGTAATATCATAACGGTAGCGATTATTACGTCTTAATATCAAACACATATAGAGAATAAAATTAATTTGAAAAATACAAAAATATATTAGAATCAAATGACTGAAAATTCAAGGGTGGTTGAATGTTGGAACATGAAGGTTATTACTTAAGATTGATTGTGAGAAATTGTATGAGGGAAAAATTCATGTTTTTTTTTTCTTTTCAACTTTTTGGTTTTTATTTTTAAAATTAAAAAATTTTCCTAGTTTTAAATATGGAAGGCTTAGAGAGCTTTTCGAGGAGAATACTATTTTTAGTCATTCTTATTTTTTAGTGCAACCTATGAGTTTAATAAATAATAATTTTATAAGTTTATTATTATAGTAAGTAAAGTTTAATAATCATATACGAAGTTAACTATAAAAAAATTGGTCACAAGGACTATTAATTAAGTATTAAGTAGTAAAGAAAATAGGAAAAATTACATAAAATAGATCTAATTATAAAATTATTTACTCAAAATGGATTCAATTCAAACTATTTATCTTTGAAGGATCCATATCCTGAACTATTTACCCCTTTACCTTATTTTTTTCTTTGAGCAAATTACACGGGGAGACACTAAACTTAAAAAATTATAAAAATAAAATAAAATAAATAAATAACCCTTGTTGTATGAGCATCTATAGTCAGTGTATATTTATGTATCATAATGTATATTTAGTGTATAGCTCAGTATAAGTAATATACATGGTATAGTAGTGTATTCTTTCTATAACTTTTGACAAACTATATTATATAGTCATGTATAGTTTCGCTGATTTTGTGCTTTATGTAAATAAAACATGAATTACTTTTTTTATTAACTTTTTATTTTTTTCATATATATGTAACTTCCCCCACATTACAAATTTTTAGCTCAAAATACAATTTGATATACAATGGATATACAATAATATACAAAAAGTTATATTTTATTTTTTGCAAAAATATTTAAAAAAATTATAGGAGGTATCTATATACTCACATATATACAATAATGTACAATACCATACATTACTATATAAAAAACATACTTCATCTTCTTTCTTGAATCTAATCATCAATTTCATCCAAAACACACCATAAATATTATATCAAATCACACAAAAGTTCATATTTAGGCTTTTCATCTTTTATGATAATACCCACTCGAAATGGAGCTTATTTGCGGTAATTTAATCTTCAAAATTTTAAGTTTCGAACTTCAACAATAAATAGTTATAATAATACTCTATTGAAGAAACCTTCAGCTAATTAATCAGATCATAAAATCACATGTGAAAATTTTAAAAAATATACCTAAAATAAAATTTAGAAGGGAGAATGTGTGTTTTGGGTGTGCATGAAAGAGATATATCAATATATTAGTGGCTAAAATTAGTAAAATTTAAAATTTTTGACCCATTTTAGCAATGTATTTGGATCGATCACTTTCAAATTATTATCTCTTAATTATCTAATTAGTGTGCCCTAAAAAAGGATAAATTTGGATCAAATATTGGACGATAAACACATATTTTTGATAAAATATTAATGTTCGACATATTTCGCGTAGAATTTAAAAGCATACTTAGCTAATATAAAAATATATTAAATGAAATTTTAGTAGTAATTCTCAAATAGAGTTAAGTGAACATATAAGTAGGCTGGTTCAACTTTTTTTTTGTTTTCGCTTCATTTTATTTTATGCCTCTTAGTTTTACGAGCCACAATCTTAACAAAGGAATACATTATTACGTTTTATGATCTTTAACTAAAAATATATGTAATGTATGAAAAAAATTCTCTGAATCTTATGATATTTAAATTGATACAAAAATTCTTCGAATCTTATGATATTTAAACTATTACAAAATTTATTCGAATCTTATGATATTTAAACTGTTACAATAAATTCTCCGAATCTTATCATATTTACAATTAATATGTATTTATATGTCAAAATTAAGAGTTATTAAATCCCGCCCCCCACACACCCCACCTCCACACACACAACACCAACACACAGACACAAACACAAGAAAGACTCAAGAAAGACTCAGAGTACTCTGAAGAGTGAAGAAAGACTCGAAAACTTCAGTGTTTTTCTCTAGCTGAGCCTCAGTTGAATCCTTTTGCTCTGATTTTGGTTTGCCGTTGAAGACTCAGTTTTTTTCCATCAGACCCTTCTCATTCTTGAACTGTAAGTCACTTGCTTCTCTTTCTCTTCAGTTATCATGTATTTGGCTGCTTTTTGTGTACTACTTGTAGAGGAGGGTGTCTCTGTTTTGGGGCAGAAGGTGAAAAGATTTGTTCTTTTTGAGGGTTTGATGAGAAAAATTTATGAGACGAGGGAGGAAATTTGGTGGGGTTTTATTATCTATGAAATGCAAATGATTCTTGATCATATAGCTCTGAAGATCAGTTTGGGTTATGTGTGTCTATTGGTCGATTCCTTAGCCTTGATTATTGTATTTTGATGTTGTTCTTCCTGCTTCATGCTGTTGTTGTCCTTTTCATCCTGTTTTGAGCAAAGGGTCTATCAGAATATACACCAATCTCGCCAGACTCCCGCTTGTGAGATTATATTTTGTATGTCATTGTGTTACAAATTATTTATGATCATATAAATCCGAAGCCCAGCTTGATTTAAGTGTGTCTACTGGTTGATTCCTTACCCTTGATTATTGTATTTTGATGTTGTTCTTCCTGCTTCTTGCTGTTGTTGTCCTTTTCATCTGTTTTGAGCCAAGGGCTGATTGATAAAAGCCTCTTAATTTAGGGGTAAGGTCTGTGTACACACTACCTTTCGGAAACCTCACTTGTGGACTATGTTGGGTTTGTGTTGTTGTTGTAAAGGAAATTGTGATGTGTCTTGAAACAAAATATCGAGCATTGGGATGAAATGGGTCTAAACTGTAGCAGAATTGACGTATAGAATCCGTATTACCAACCCCAACTAACTTTGGATTGAGGCATAATTGTCCTATTGTATGTGCAACAACGACAACGTACCTAATGTAATACCACAAGTGGGGTCTGAGGAGGTTAGAGTGTACGCACATGTTACCCTATCTTTGTAGGGTAGAGAGGCCGTTTCCATAGATCTTCGGTATTGTGTTGTGGTATCCATAATTCTCCAGCTTTGCAATTTGTCCTTCCTAAATTGGTATTGCTGTTGCTTGTGGTTGATGATATTACATGAAGAGCTTTCTAATCTTTTTGGTTTGGCTATGCAATTCTAGTGATGTGGTAAATTCCCATTTCAAAAGTATGGTTCTCCATAAAATACATTGTGTATAGTCTATACAACCTGAACTTGCATAGCAAGAGAGAATGTGTGTTTCGGGTGTGTATGAAAGAGAGATATCAATACATTAGTGGCTAAATTTGGTAAAGTTTAAAAGGTTTGACCCATTTTAACAATGTATTTGGATAAATTACTTTCAAGTATTATCTCTTAATTATGTAATCAGTGTGCCCTCAAATAAGATAAATTTGGGATCAAATATTGGACGATAAACAGATATTTGTGATAACATATTAACGTCCGGCATATTTGCTTAGCTTCGTACAATTTAAAAGCGTACTTAGCTAATATAAAAATACATAAAATGAAATTTTAGTAGTAATTCTCAAATAGACTAAAGTGAAGATATAAGTAGGATGGTTCATTTTTTTTTTTCTAAAAAGTATTCCTTTATTTGATTTGATTCTATGTATCTTAGTTTTGCGAGGTGCAATTATAACAAAGGAATAGATATTATTAAACTAGATGGTGGGTGCTCGTGCGTGCTATCTATTTATATTTTGTATAAAATTGTGCTGAAATGAAAATTTGAAGTTGTGGAAACTTATTTATTGATTGGTAATAACATGTTAAACTGTTAATATACATGCACACATTTCTACTATATTGAAGAGTGGGTTAAAAAAGGTAACAATTGTTTGTGCATACGTGCATACTATGTATAATGTGAAATAGCAAAACAGCCAGCTATTATGTCATTGGAAGTGATTTGATTCTTCAAAATTGGCTATATGACAGCTATATCGTCATAGTCATTTGTTCTTCAAAGTTATCATTATAGCCGTGTAATGCCACGCTTGACAAAATACATGTTGACCATGTCATTGACAATGTCATTGATAGTGTCGTAGACAATCATTTAGTTATAGAATTTACAGTTACCATTATAGTTGTCTGGCGCCGTGTTTGACAGAAACCTATAGGGACATTATTGATGGGTTGCTTGTTAATTAAAGTAGAAGTGTTTAAGAATATAGGGTGTAGTAGCAGTAGAGTTGTATAGGTGTGTGACGTAGCTTTTACAGCATCAGCCATGTTGTATATATTCTTAATTTTCTTTAATCCAGATTTTCGAACGATAATGCGTTGTGTCAAAAAGAAAGTAGTTTTAGGTCGTCTTTACTTCAAAGACCCCTTGAAATAATCAAATGTAAAATAAGTTGTTACTCAAATTGGGAGTGTATGTTTTATACAAAGATGAATTGTTTATCATGCCTCCAAAATCGTATCAATGGTATGTAAAATTCAACTAATAAAATACAGTCCCAATTTAAAAAATTCTACTCTAATCAAATCCATTGAGAGTTCATCACAAGTGCACATATAAATAAACATACATACAAAGTAAAAAGTACCTTCAATACATCCCCCGCAAACAGGGGAAGCTCCATTAACTAACAAAGAATGTTGAAAATAATGGGATAGAGGATCTAAAATTTTGAACTGGTTTTTAAAAAATATTCTAAAAAGGGAAAAAAATGCCCGTTAACATTCTCAAATAGCACAAAGATATTTTGCATTCGGTTTTGGTTTAAAAGGTCCTTCAACTTATTAGAAATAAAATAAAAATGCCCATATTTGAAGAAATTAACTATACCCCTTTACCTTTTGAGTTATTTTGTCGGAGTCATCGCTCAAGATCTTTGATCTTTACCTGTATCTGATCAAAGAAATGGAATCACTTTTTATGAACTCGTTGAGAGTGAAAATTATAATATCAACTTCCAAAAAAACTGTTGTGAGTTCATAATTTAAAATTTTCACAAAGCGGAAGAGTGATTGGTGGTGGAATGGAGAAGTCCAAAGCAAAGTGAAAGCTGAGAAGGTTGCTTATACGGAGTGGTTGGAGTGGAGGGATGAGGATGAAAAGCGAAGGCTAAAAGATATCTATAAGACGACGAAGATAAAAACGAAGACATTGGTGACGTGTGCTAAGACGGCAGCATTTGAGCGCCTGTATGTGGAGCTAAGTGATAAAGGCGGGGACAAGAGATTGTATAGGCTCGCTAAAGTGAGAGAGAGGAAAGCTCGCGACTTGAACCAAGTGAAGTGCATTAAGGATGAGAAGGCTGAGGTGTTGGTGGATGAGACCTTTATTAAGCTAAGGTGGCAAGCCTACTTCCATAAACTCCTAAACAGAAAATGGATATAGAGATATTGAGCTGGGGGAGTTGTCACACTTCGATGGTCATCGAGATTTTGGTTATTGCAGGCGTTTCAGAGCTGAGGAGGTTAGACGTGCTATGAGTAGAATGAAGAGAGGGAGGGCGATCGGTCTCGATGAGATTCTGATGGATTTTTGGAAAGGCATGGTCAAGGATGGTATAGAGTGATTGACTAGGCTGTTTAATGCCATTATGAAGACTGTTAAGATGCCCGATGAATGGAGCAGGATTAGAATGGTCCGATTGTACAAGAACAAGGGTGATATTCAAAACTGTAACAACTACAAGGGTATTAAGTTGTTAAGCCACACTATGAAGATCTGGGAGAGAGTGGTGGAGATGAGGGTGAGAAAAAAGTGTATTTCAGAAAAACAGTTTGGATTCATGCTGGGCGGTCGACTACTGATGCAATTCATCTTGTTCGGAGATTAGTGGAGATATATAGGGAAAGAAAAAGAACCTCCATATGGTGTTCATTGATCTCAAGAAGGCATATGACAATGTGTTGAGGAATGTCCTATGGAGATGTCTAGAGATGAAGGGTGTTCCAATGGTGTATATTAGCGCAATAAAGGACATGTACGACAGAGCCAAAACTCGAGTAAGAACGGTGAGAGGAGACTCAAAGTATTTTCCTGTTGAGATGGGGCTTCATCAAAGATCTGTGTTGAGCCCGTTTCTTTTTGCCTTAGGAATGGATGAGCTGACATGGTCTATTCAGGAGGAGGTTGCATGGTGTATATTATTTGCAGACGATATAGTACTGATTGATGAGACTCGGGCTAAAGTTAATGACAAATTAGAGGTTTGGAAACAAACTTTGGAATCTAAAGGGTTCAAACTGAGCAAGAGCAAAAAGAATACTTGGAGTGTAAATTCAATGTTGTAAGGGATGAAGCAGACTTTGAAGTGAGCCTTGACACTCGATCTATTCCTAAGAGAGAAAGCTTTAAATATCTTGGGTCCATTATCCAGAGTAGCGGTGATATTGATGATGATGTCACACACCATATTGGTGCAGTATGGACGAAATGGAGGCTTGCCTCCGGAGTTCTTTATGATAAAAAGATATCATCTAAACTTAAAGGTAAGTTTTACAGAACGGTAGTTAGACCGTCCTTGTTGTATGGGGTAGAGTGCTGGTCAATCAAGAACTCACATGTTCAGAAGATGCAGGTCGCATAAACCTGTTAGGAGGTGTGAAAGGTTGGAGTTAAGGGGTTACTCGAAGGGGTAGAGGTAGACAAAAGAAGTATTGAGAGGAGGTGATTAGACAAGATATGACGAAACTTTATTTCACCGAGGACATGACCTTAGACAGAAAGAAGTGGAGGTCGCGTATTAGGGTAGCAGGCTAATGGGTTACCGAGAGTAGAATGATGTTTGGCCTAGTCATATAGTAGGTTAGTAGGAGTAGTTGATTTTATCTTATGTTGCCATTGTCCATCTTATATTTGTTACTTTTTTTGTAAATTTTTTATTGTTACTTTCGTATTTACATACGATCATTTGCTTTCATTATTAGTCGTTCGTTCTTTTTCTGTTCTTTCCCTGTTTTTTCATATCTAGCATTTTTTGCTTATGGGGCTTCAGTCTTGAGATGAGGGTTTCTCGGAAACAGCCTCTCTATCTCTATGAGGTAGTGGTAAAGTCTGCGTACATTTCACCCTCTCCAGACCTCACTTGTGGGATCATACTGGGTATGTTGTTGTTGGAAGAGCAAAAACTGTTAAAAGGACTAACCAACTTCAACATAAGGAGACCAAGCAGCACTTTGCAAGCATCCTTGACAGCTGTAACAAATTAAACATGACAGAAGGAAAACAATGACAACCGCTCAAATAAAGCACAAGAATTCTTTACGAGTGTAGCGAATGAATGAAAGAAGTACACAACAAAGAGTAACCAATGTAGGTATTTTGGCACCCTTTTTTGTTAATTAGATTTTGAATTTTGCTTATACTCCTGTATACCAAACTCACTGTCTATAGGTACTTTAATCATCTAATTCACCTTCAAAATTTTAATCTACTCAATCTATCAATTTCTCATTATTAATTACCAACGAATGGGTGCAAAATAAAGTGAAAATCACAAAACTCATCAGATTTCCGTAATAATAGATGAACATGCAAAGTTGAAACTTGAAACCGCTAATCAAATCAAAATGAAGATCCAAAACAGGTAAGAAAACTATGAATAAGAGAAACAAAAAAGAATATCTGAAAATTGCCATAAAGAAGATCGGAAGATGCAATTAAAAATATAAATGAGAGAGAAGGAGAAAAAAGTTTAAAGGAGCATCAACAACAACAACAACAACAACATACCCAGTGGAATCCCACAAGTAGGGTCTGGGGAGGGTAAAATGAACAAAGACCCTACAACTACCTCACAGGGGTAGAGAAACTAGAGAGGCTGTTTCCTGGAAACCCTCGTCTCAAAAACCTATAAGCCAAAAAAAATGTTTGAAGAGCATCGAAGAATGAAAAAGTAAAAGAGATTTGAAGCCACATCAACACGTGGCCTAAAGTAAGATAATGAAAGGACTGTAATTTGTGCTTCTAATGACAAGTAAATTTGCAGGCATAAATAAGAAAGAGCCGAATTGTTATAATTGTCCCCAAACGTGAATTAAATGACGAAAAACAGACATGTTTATACCCTTTATAAAACTCACTCTTCTATAGTAGTATTTTACGATCTTAAACTAAATATAGACGTAATCTTGTGATATTTAAACAATTAATATATTATATTATATTTTATAGAATTAAGAGTTATTAAATATAAAAATACTACTCCCTCCGTCCCATTTTGTGTGGCACCCTTTCCTTTTTTGGTCCGTCCCAAAAAGAATGTCACCTTACTCTAATTGGAAATAACTTACCTTTAAAATTCCCTTTTTTCCTTTAATGAAATGATTCTCAGCCACACAAATATCTAAGAATGATTT